>OY992876.1:104371750-104490628 GCA_963921405.1 Cepaea hortensis | reverse complement strand
GATAGCTTCTGTAATGTCTTCTTTAGAATGGTTCCTGACATGTGATGTTTAGCCCCACTTCCTGGCTTTAATAGCTTCTGCTGAGATACCATCTAGGCCAGCAGTTTCCCCATCCTATAGAAGTTTGATAACTTCTGTAATGTCTTCTTTAGAATCGTTCCTGACATGTGATGTTTAGCCCCACTTCTGTCGGCTGGATATGGTTCCTCACATGTGATGTTTAGCCCCACTTCTGTCGGCTGGATATGGTTCCTGACATGTGATGTTTAGCCCCACTTCAGTCGGCTGGATATGGTTCCTGACATGTGATGTTTAGCCCCACTTCTGTCGGCTGGATATGGTTCCTGACATGTGATGTTTAGCCCCACTTCTGTCGGCTGGATATGGTTCCTGACATGTGATGTTTAGCCCCACTTCAGTCGGCTGGATATGGTTCCTGACATGTGATGTTTAGTCCCACTTCTGTCGGCTGGATATGGTTCCTGACATGTGATGTTTAGCCCCACTTCAGTCGGCTGGATATGGTTCCTGACATGTGATGTTTAGCCCCACTTCTGTCGGCTGGATATGGTTCCTGACATGTGATGTTCAGCCCCACTTCTGTCGGCTGGATATGGTTCCTGACATGTGATGTTTAGCCCCACTTCAGTCGGCTGGATATGGTTCCTGACATGTGATGTTTAGCCCCACTTCAGTCGGCTGGATATGGTTCCTGACATGTGATGTTTAGCCCCACTTCTGTCGGCTGGATATGGTTCCTCATATGTGATGTTTAGCCCCACTTCAGTCGGCTGGATATTGTTCCTGACATGTGATGTTTAGCCCCACTTCTGTCGGCTGGATATGGTTCCTGACATGTGATGTTTAGCCCCACTTCTGTCGGCTGGATATGGTTCCTGACATGTGATGTTTAGCCCCACTTCAGTCGGCTGGATATGGTTCCTGACATGTGATGTTTAGCCCCACTTCAGTCGGCTGGATATGGTTCCTGACATGTGATGTTTAGCCCCACTTCAGTCGGCTGGATATGGTTCCTGATATGTGATGTTTAGCCCCACTTCTGTCGGCTGGATATGGTACCTCACATGTGATGTTTAGCCCCACTTCTGTCGGCTGGATATGGTTCCTCACATGTGATGTTTAGCCCCACTTCTGTCGGCTGGATATGGTTCCTCACGTGTGATGTTTAGCCCCACTTCAGTCGGCTGGATATGGTTCCTGACATGTGATGTTTAGCCCCACTTCTGTCGGCTGGATATGGTTCCTCACATGTGATGTTTAGCCCCACTTCTGTCGGCTGGATATGGTTCCTCACATGTAATGTTTAGCCCCACTTCAGTCGGCTGGATATGGTTCCTGACATGTGATGTTTAGCCCCACTTCTGTCGGCTGGATATGGTTCCTGACATGTGATGTTTAGCCCCACTTCTGTCGGATGGATATGGTTCCTGACATGTGATGTTTAGCCCCACTTCTGTCGGCTGGATATGGTTCCTGACATGTGATGTTTAGCCCCACTTCTGTAGGCTGGATATGGTTCCTGACATGTGATGTTTAGCCCCACTTCTGTCGGCTGGATATGGTTCCTGACATGTGATGTTTAGCCCCACTTCTGTCGGCTGGATATGGTTCCTGACATGTGATGTTTAGCCCCACTTCAGTCGGCTGGATATGGTTCCTGACATGTGATGTTTAGCCCCACTTCTGTCGGCTCGATATGGTTCCTGACATGTGATGTTTAGCCCCACTTCTGTCGGCTGGATATGGTTCCTGACATGTGATGTTTAGCCCCACTTCTGTCGGCTGGATATGGTTCCTGACATGTGATGTTTAGCCCCACTTCTGTCGGCTGGATATGGTTCCTGACATGTGATGTTTAGCCCCACTTCTGTCGGCTGGATATGGTTCCTGACATGTGATGTTTAGCCCCACTTCTGTCGGCTGGATATGGTTCCTGACATGTGATGTTTAGCCCCACTTCTGTCGGCTGGATATGGTTCCTGACATGTGATGTTTAGCCCCACTTCTGTCGGCTGGATATGGTTCCTGACATGTGATGTTTAGCCCCACTTCTGTCGGCTGGATATGGTTCCTGACATGTGATGTTTAGCCCCACTTCTGTCGGCTGGATATGGTTCCTGACATGTGATGTTTAGCCCCACTTCTGTCGGCTGGATATGGTTCCTGACATGTGATGTTTAGCCCCACTTCTGTCGGCTGGATATGGTTCCTGACATGTGATGTTTAGCCCCACTTCTGTCGGCTGGATATGGTTCCTCACATGTGATGTTTAGCCCCACTTCTGTCGGCTGGATATGGTTCCTCACATGTGATGTTTAGCCCCACTTCTGTCGGCTGGATATGGTTCCTCACATGTGATGTTTAGCCCCACTTCTGTCGGCTGGATATGGTTCCTCACATGTGATGTTTAGCCCCACTTCTGTCGGCTGGATATCTTAACTGATTCAGCGCCAAGCAAAAACTAGGTTTGGACCAAACATTGTACACATTCAAATGAACAAGTATTATCATGGGAATTTAAAGTCACGGAGCAAATAATATTGCCGAAAATACCACGAAACAAAACAAATAAAACGACGACCCCAGTATGGCGATATATCCTTCTGTCCAAATAGGGGGTCACATCTGACAATATACTATCCCCCTGTATCTCGTCAGGTACAGATTGCAGAATTCATATAACATCAAGTAAAATAACTGGATACATCCTTCAAGCTGAAATATACATATGTTCGCACGGTAATGTCACTTGTCTATCCCGGTAATTTTAAACTGACTATCATGTCTTTTTGTTTGCACAAAACTGGCCTATGTAGATTAATCATGATGGCTACTGCAGATTTTAACAAGCGAATATTTTGTGTATCGACATTACTGTGCGAACATATGTATATTTAAGCTTGAAGGATTTATCCAGTTATTTTACTTTATGTTGTGTGAAGTCTGCAGCGTGTACCAGACGAGATGCAGCGAAATATGCCAGGCAATAAATCGTGCAATCTAGTGTTTGTGTCTTCGTTTTTCAAATTCACTACGGGAAAACATTGTTTTGATATATATCCTTGCGCCCTGAATCAGTTCAGGAACTTTTGAGATAGGTGTATGTCACGAGCTCGCCATGAGTTAACCAGATAATAATACCGACGTTTGCTTGGCGTATATTTTCTAGGCCACAACAGTCGTACTAACAGAGTAAACACAGCTGCACAGGTTACATCGTGTCAGCCCATAAACACATTTGGTGGTGAGTGAGAAGGAAGGGATACAATGCGTTGGCAGTTTATAAACATTTAGAATCACATAGCCTTGCCCGGCTCAGTACATGGAACAGCCCTGTCTGTCAGTTATAGTTCCGGACATCAGGCGAAATGGCTGCTGGGATTGTCACCACTGAACAGAAGCTTGACAGTTTGTCAACAGTCAGAGACAAACCGGAATTGGCAGCGAGAGACAGGAAACAGTACATCTGTCAAGTCTTGTTTCCGGAACATCGAGAAGATTGACAGCGTGTTGGGAAAAACTCTTTGTTGGAACTGTACAGTAACTCTCTAGATTGTTTTGGATGTCACAACCAGTGATGACAAATCTAACATTAATGGAGCCAGGGAGGATGGATCCCTGACAGGAGATGATCTGCCACTGTGCCACCTGTGTGGGGGCATAAAGGAGAACGTCACGTGGCCAACTTTGGTAGTTTGCCATATAAACCCGAGTTGGGATCAACTAGGGGGGAGTTGACCAAGAACCGTGGATTATGATGGACGTGTTTGTGGGAGAGCTCTACAGTGTTAGATTAATTTAACATTAACTAGCATGTGCCGTTATGGCAAAGTGTAGTAGCCATCCCGGGAATGAGGCGGTTTTTACATAAGGTAGTCAATATAGTCTATTAGTTCTACTTAATATAGACTGTGGCCTTGTTAAACTATAGTGTGATGATTAGCACTGTTAGTGGAAACTAGTTAGAGTAGAATAGTGATATTAACTCTGCTAGTTAAGAATAGATTAGTGAAGTGTTGATAAGCTTTACTAGTTGAGAATTGAGTAATGAGGGATAATTGGGATCTTCCCGTAGGTGTCCCTGGTGGGCGGGGTTCCGCATTCTGTTTGCTGATTTTTCCTTTGTCATAGCCTGATTCGGCTCTAGGTGGGTAGCTAATCTGCTCTATGACTAAATCTAGTTAGCTAAAGATCATTAGGCAAGGTGATAGGCTTACACTCAGCCGAAAGGATCAGTGACTAGTACTATCACCAGATGTGTTGTTTCTATCCTAGGTTCCCTACCAGATCCAAGGAAACTCAACAAGTTTTTGGGAAAGAATCCAATCCCATTAGGAAGAACACCAGTTCAAGAGTCACTAGAGTTGCATATAGAACGTAACTTACGCTAGAAGGAAATTGATTCATCAAAGAGAGTGATGCATACTGATGCACCACACAGCATTAGACAGTAGTAACGAACCGAGAACCGGCTAAGAGTACCTAGTGTTAGTACAGCAACAATTAACATTAGAAATTAGCACTTATGGACTGAATGGTTCGATGTGCAACGAGGATGATCTGTCGACTAACTAACTAACTAACTGCGTACACACTACAAAAGACTTGTGCAGTTTGTTAAGGAACGTTAGGAACGGACATTGTGTAGAGTGCAACCGGTCCATGATTAACTGTTAATACCACCGGTGTCTATTTCGGATGTTCATGAAATTGGATTACCAGAGGTCTACAGAGGCAAAGCAGTATCCGGCAAGATGGTTTCGGCAACGGGTGAGAAGTACATGTTCTGACGTAACGTGCTGTGGTCTATCTTTGCTGGGATCAGCTGACTGGGTTGCTGTCTGAGAGTCAGAGTCTACACACTTTATAGAACACGTCACACATTTTCTTCACATACACGTCTCATATATGTTACACTTTTATTTTAATAAATTACTCTTTATTAATTTCTAGAAGCAAGAGTTGTTGAGTATGTTGCGTTGGGGAAGTATGAGAAGGGGGCATAGTACGACAGTGAGAGAGTGATAGGAAAAGGTGTCCATAGGCTGATGGAGTGTGTTGGACGGAAGCTGGTGGATTCTCCAGAATATTGAGAGGGAAAAAATATTATAATGTGGGTGTCGGCTCTCTTCACTCCAGGGACGACACTGTAAAGGAGGACACGACATTATTGGGGGCTCGATAACGGGATCTTTGGACAGCGGGATCTCTCGTAAACGGGATCTTTGGACAGCGGGATCTCTCGATAACGGGATCTTTGGACAGCGGGATCTCTCGTAAACGGAATCTTTGGACAGCGGGATCTCCCGTAAACGGAATCCTTGGACAGCGAGATCTCCTGCAAACAGGAACCTTTGACAGTGGGATCTTCTGACAACGGGGTCTTTTGACACGGGATCCTTAGTTATAAGAGGGAGATATCATTTTGGAGAATCCAGCTAGAGTGAATGTGGATAGGGGTTAGGACAAATATCTTACCTGTTCACACTTCACACGTCTGCATAGGTCTGTGGTCCTGATTCTACTCTTGTCACTGAGTGAATGTGCGGTTTGTAGTAATATCTAGATTTATAGTACTTGTTCATATAGTAATTTGCAGTTATATTGTACTCGACCTGCTAGCTTACCTCTCTGTATAATGGCCACCCCTAAACTTACCACGTTAGAATTAAGGGCAAAGGGGGAAGACATGGGACTGTCGGGGTCTGCTCTAACGGATTACATACAGGAAGTGGAGAGTATCGTCAAGCAGAAAGGGAAGATCGAAAGGCCGAGCTGGAATTGAGAAGGATGGAGTTGGAACAAGCAGCTAAGAAATTGGAAGCTGAACAAGCAGCTAAGAAATTGGAAGCTGAGCAAGCAGCTAAGAAATTTGAAGCTGAGCAAGCAGCTAGGAAATTTGAAGCTGAACAAGCAGCTAGGAAATTAGAAGCTGAACAGGAAGCACAGAAAAGGGAGCACGAGTACCGGATGAGGGAACTCGAGTTGAAGAGTCAATCTAATGGAGAAACTGAGGGAGCAGTTGGAAGTTCCTCCATCCCAGGATCAACACCAGTAGGTGGACATGGGTACCATGCTATGAAGTTTCCTTTGGCGGTCTACGAGGAGGACAAAGAGAAGATTGACCAGTACCTTCAACGCTTCGAGGCTATGTCAGTTGCTATGGGTCTGGAGCGTAACAAATGGAATCTTAAGCTATCCCAGGGATTACGCGGGACCGGTTACGAGGTTTATACTCGCCTGCCACCAGGACATGAGAACAATTATGATGAGTTAAAGACGGCTCTGCTGAAACGATTCGAGGTTACGTCACATACCTACCGGAAAAAATTTCGAGCAGCGAAACGAGAACCGGGGGAGTTGTTTGCCGCCTACAGTTTGCGTCTAAAATCTTATCTCCACAAGTGGATGGATTTGGCTGGGTTCGCACATGACTATGAGAGTCTGGAAGAGCTCATGGTGGTCGACCAGCTGAAGAAGCAAATGTCTAAACCTCTCAGGACGTTCCTGGGAGAACAAGGAGCGGAACGTATTGACCTCGTGACTAAATTAGCAGAACGGTTCGTCGAGGTACATGGGGAGGCAGGGGAAAACCTTTCCACCAACTCCAAAAGTCAAGAGAAACATGACAAGAAGAAAACCAAAAACTCAGGAACAAAAAAGTGGGAACCTTATGTGCAAAAATCAGAGGATAGTTCAGAGAAGAAGAAGGAGGGAAGCAAGAGCACTTCAAGCTCTACACCTAAACGACCGTGGTCGGAGAAGTGGTGTTCAATTTGTAAGTCACCCTCTCACAATACGAGGGACTGCAAATCGAAGGCTAAGAACCCTCACTTCGCAGCATGTCAAGTGACTTCCAAGGAGGTTGTCACGGAAAATGCCAAGGTCAACAAGGAAGCTCGCCACCAGGAGAGCTCACTCAAGTCTGGCACTAGAAAATCTAGGACAGGGAAATGGTGCAACCAATGCAAGTCAAACACGCACAATGCTATTGACTGCAGGGGAAAGTCAGGAGACACTCAATTCGTCGTGTGCTCAGGAAAACCTAAGGTGGAGCCCACCGAACAGGTCGAGGCCGAGGAAGAGACTCCAGACCAGGAAAAACCACCTGTAGTGGAATTGGTAGAGGTCAACGGTCGTCAAGTGGAGTGTTTATACGACACAGGACTGGACGGGGAGGCCGTGATTTCTGCGGATCTGGTACATCCAGAACAATTCACAGGTGAAACATTGGATATACAGCCTGCACAGAAAAGTGCTGTACCCATGAAGTTGCCTATTGCTAATGTGGAGATTCGGTCAAGGTACGTCACCGGCACCATCAAGGCCGCTGTATTGACCGATCCCATTTTTCCAGTCATCCTAGGTTGTCGGTATGTCTTTCTGGGAATGCCCAGGGAGCCAATCCATATGGGAGCAATGCAGACTCGCTCTCAGACGAAAACGGAAGAGGCAGACGCAATTGTGACTAACCCAATGCCGGGGGAGCTACGAACTGCCCAGAGTGAGGATGATACTTTACGTCCTTGCTACAAAAAGCTGCAGAAAAGTGCTGATCCACCAGGACGGGGGCAGTACTACATGAAGAATAGGATACTCTACAGGAGAGCAGGAAGGGGAGACAACCTATACGGTCAGTTGGTCGTCCCGAAAGCTCATCGGTCCCAGATTCTTCATATGGGGCATACCATCTCCTTTAGTGGACACATGGGTATTGCCGCCACCATGCAGCGGATTTCCTGCCACTACTATTGGCCGGGAATGACAGATGATGTGCGTCGGTATGTGAAGTCATGCCCTGAGTGCCAGAGGGTGGCACCGAAACACTGGACAGCACCGGTGATGTTGGGTGAGATGCCCATCATGAACTCTCCTTTCGAGAGGGTAGCCATCGATATCGTGGGTCCACTTCCCAGGACTAGGAAGAGGAACATGTATATACTCACAATGGTGGATTGCTGTACAATGTGGGGTGAAGCCATACCGTTGACCACGATTGACTCGAAAAGAGTGGCGGACGCACTGATGGAGGCCTTTACCAGATTAGGCTTTCCGGATCAAATTCTGACGGACAATGGATCTCAGTTTTGTGGAAAACTCATGGAGGAGGTATTTAGGGTGTTTCACTCTAACCACATACATACCAGCCCTTACCACCCTCAAGCCAATGGACAAGTAGAGCGTTTCAACGGCACGTTAATGACAATGCTCAGGAAACTAGCGCAGGAAAAACCTGATAGGTGGGATGAATATATCCCAGCAGCACTCTTTGCCTATCGGGAAGTTCCTCATGGCTCAACAGGACTACCACCCGCTACGTTGCTGTTTGGTCGTCCAATCAAAGGACCGTTGGAAGCCATGTTGAGGAGTTGGACTGAAGAGGGGACGTCAGAAGAAGTGATCTCATCCTACAAATACGTGGAGGAACTGAAAGAAAAACTCCACAAGGGATGGACTCTGGCAAATCAAAACTTGAAAAAGGCCAGAAAAAGACATGCGGCTTACTACAACCGTAGGTCTAAAGAAAGATCTCTAGAGGTGGGAGATAAAGTCTTGTTGCTACTCCCAACGGGAAACAACAAACTGGAGATAGGTTGGCAAGGACCATTTCCCGTGGAAAGGGTGATATCCAGAACCAACTATCAGATCCGGATCTGGGGAAAGTCGAAGATTTTCCATATCAATCTCTTGCGGAAATACGAAGAGAGACCCGGAGAAAAGGCAGCTCACCTCATGGCAATGGCAGTTGCAGTGGAGACAGAAGTGGGAACCAGCGAGGGCAGGGAATATCCCTTGGTACACCAGGAAACCTATAGGGATGTGAAAGTGAACCCTGATCTGACCTCCCAGGAGAGGGAAAGGATAACCCAGGTTCTCAAGTCTCATAAGGAGATACTGACTGATAAACCAGGACGAACGAGGTTGGTTGAGTTCGAGATGACTTTGACCACACAGGAGCCTGTTCGCCAAAAGGTTTACCCAGTGCCATTCTCTAAAGAAAAGGCCCTGGAGGAGGAAATACACAAATTGCTGGAGGATGATGTGATTGCACCATCCACATCCCCATACAATGCGGGGGTAGTTTTGTTACGCAAACCAAGTGGAGAACACCGGTTGTGTATAGACTACCGACTTCTGAACAGTCACACACAATTTCAGGTGGAACCTTTGCCGAATCCAACTCAGTTATTCGCTAGGCTCCATAAGGCTCGGTACTTTTCAAAGGTGGATCTGAGTCGGGGGTACTATCAGATACCAGTCAAACCGGAGATTCGACCACTGTTAGCTTTCAGTACACCCAGTGGACACTACGAATTCAAGGTCATGCCCTTTGGACTCAGCAATGCACCCAGTGTGTTTACACGCATGATGAGGACTTTACTAGATCCGTTACAGGATCCATCCATCATCTCATTCATGGATGATATTCTGATTTCCAGTGACAGCCTGGATGACCACTTACAATCCTTGGAGAGAGTGTTTAATAGGCTCAAGGAAGCAGGGCTTACCGCTCGTCCAACCAAGTGCATGATTGGTTACCAGACTCTGGAATTTCTAGGTCACACCATCACTCCCGGACACATTGTCCCAGAAGAGAAGAACCTGGAGAAAATCAGAAATGCACCAAGGCCAAAAACGAAGAAGGATGTGCGATCTTTTCTCTCGTTGTGTGGGTTCTACCACAAATTTATCCCACATTTCACGGAACTGGGAGCTCCGTTGACAGAAACCTTGAAAAAGGGATTACCGGATCAAATCATTTGGACACCAGAATGTGAGAATGCCTATAGTCAGTTAAAGGAGGCCTTGGTCAGCAAACCTGTATTACAGCTCCCTGACCTTTCCAAACAATTTGTGTTGAGAACAGATGCGAGTGCGATTGGAATTGGAGCCGCTTTGTTACAGGAAGGAAAAGACGATGCTTCGGTTTTGAAACCTGTGGCATACGCAAGTAAGAAACTTCTACAGGCGGAGAGGAATTATTCAACTGTCGAGAGAGAGTGCTTGTCCCTCGTATGGGCAGTGCAAAAATTTCAGCCATATTTGTATGGAGTGAAGTTTCGGGTCCAGTCGGATCATCAGCCCCTGATGTTCCTGGCTACTTCTCAGAAGCTCAACGCCCGTTTGATGCGGTGGTCGTTGTTACTTCAACCATATAATTTCACAGTAGAGTACATTCCGGGGAAGGAGAATGTTGGAGCGGATTTCTTGTCAAGACACCCAGCTCCTGAAGAAGAGGAATGAATCATCTGGATTTAACTCATGGTGGAGAAGAGTGAGATGGACTACTCTCTTAAGAGGGGGCCTATGTCACGAGCTCGCCATGAGTTAACCAGATAATAATACCGACGTTTGCTTGGCGTATATTTTCTAGGCCACAACAGTCGTACTAACAGAGTAAACACAGCTGCACAGGTTACATCGTGTCAGCCCATAAACACATTTGGTGGTGAGTGAGAAGGAAGGGATACAATGCGTTGGCAGTTTATAAACATTTAGAATCACATAGCCTTGCCCGGCTCAGTACATGGAACAGCCCTGTCTGTCAGTTATAGTTCCGGACATCAGGCGAAATGGCTGCTGGGATTGTCACCACTGAACAGAAGCTTGACAGTTTGTCAACAGTCAGAGACAAACCGGAATTGGCAGCGAGAGACAGGAAACAGTACATCTGTCAAGTCTTGTTTCCGGAACATCGAGAAGATTGACAGCGTGTTGGGAAAAACTCTTTGTTGGAACTGTACAGTAACTCTCTAGATTGTTTTGGATGTCACAACCAGTGATGACAAATCTAACATTAATGGAGCCAGGGAGGATGGATCCCTGACAGGAGATGATCTGCCACTGTGCCACCTGTGTGGGGGCATAAAGGAGAACGTCACGTGGCCAACTTTGGTAGTTTGCCATATAAACCCGAGTTGGGATCAACTAGGGGGGAGTTGACCAAGAACCGTGGATTATGATGGACGTGTTTGTGGGAGAGCTCTACAGTGTTAGATTAATTTAACATTAACTAGCATGTGCCGTTATGGCAAAGTGTAGTAGCCATCCCGGGAATGAGGCGGTTTTTACATAAGGTAGTCAATATAGTCTATTAGTTCTACTTAATATAGACTGTGGCCTTGTTAAACTATAGTGTGATGATTAGCACTGTTAGTGGAAACTAGTTAGAGTAGAATAGTGATATTAACTCTGCTAGTTAAGAATAGATTAGTGAAGTGTTGATAAGCTTTACTAGTTGAGAATTGAGTAATGAGGGATAATTGGGATCTTCCCGTAGGTGTCCCTGGTGGGCGGGGTTCCGCATTCTGTTTGCTGATTTTTCCTTTGTCATAGCCTGATTCGGCTCTAGGTGGGTAGCTAATCTGCTCTATGACTAAATCTAGTTAGCTAAAGATCATTAGGCAAGGTGATAGGCTTACACTCAGCCGAAAGGATCAGTGACTAGTACTATCACCAGATGTGTTGTTTCTATCCTAGGTTCCCTACCAGATCCAAGGAAACTCAACAAGTTTTTGGGAAAGAATCCAATCCCATTAGGAAGAACACCAGTTCAAGAGTCACTAGAGTTGCATATAGAACGTAACTTACGCTAGAAGGAAATTGATTCATCAAAGAGAGTGATGCATACTGATGCACCACACAGCATTAGACAGTAGTAACGAACCGAGAACCGGCTAAGAGTACCTAGTGTTAGTACAGCAACAATTAACATTAGAAATTAGCACTTATGGACTGAATGGTTCGATGTGCAACGAGGATGATCTGTCGACTAACTAACTAACTAACTAACTGCGTACACACTACAAAAGACTTGTGCAGTTTGTTAAGGAACGTTAGGAACGGACATTGTGTAGAGTGCAACCGGTCCATGATTAACTGTTAATACCACCGGTGTCTATTTCGGATGTTCATGAAATTGGATTACCAGAGGTCTACAGAGGCAAAGCAGTATCCGGCAAGATGGTTTCGGCAACGGGTGAGAAGTACATGTTCTGACGTAACGTGCTGTGGTCTATCTTTGCTGGGATCAGCTGACTGGGTTGCTGTCTGAGAGTCAGAGTCTACACACTTTATAGAACACGTCACACATTTTCTTCACATACACGTCTCATATATGTTACACTTTTATTTTAATAAATTACTCTTTATTAATTTCTAGAAGCAAGAGTTGTTGAGTATGTTGCGTTGGGGAAGTATGAGAAGGGGGCATAGTACGACAGTGAGAGAGTGATAGGAAAAGGTGTCCATAGGCTGATGGAGTGTGTTGGACGGAAGCTGGTGGATTCTCCAGAATATTGAGAGGGAAAAAATATTATAATGTGGGTGTCGGCTCTCTTCACTCCAGGGACGACACTGTAAAGGAGGACACGACAGTGTATTCAAAAGTTCCCCAAAGCGTATCTGTTCATTTGATCGTTAATATTGTTATGCTGTTATTGTTATAATAATATTATTGTAATATGGTTACTAGCAGAAAGCGAGCAAGAGTTACACAGCCCAGTGGAACAAGTAAACAGGCGTAGTGCAGTGCAGAATGTGGCTTAGATA
Organism: Cepaea hortensis; assembly: GCA_963921405.1. NCBI lineage: Eukaryota > Metazoa > Mollusca > Gastropoda > Stylommatophora > Helicidae > Cepaea > Cepaea hortensis. The sequence goes on along the minus strand of OY992876.1, from coordinate 104,478,055 downwards.
TTAATATCCTAAACACGGAAACTATGGTAATTAACAAAGGAAAGGCGAGGTTTCAATGAACATAGCAGTAAACGGGGAGATACTAGAACAAGTAACAAGTTTCTCGTATCTCGGACATGTAATAATAGATGGTGAGTGAAACAGAAATCACAAAGAGAATAGAAAATTATCAAACATGTTTTAAAAACATGAAATCAGTATAACATCTAGAGCGACTATCAACGCATTAAAAATTAGAATTTCAAATGATATGCATATTCGACACTACTAATGTGGCTCGGAAGCCAGGACAATGAACGGGCAATCAGAAAGTCGAATAGAGGCCCTGAAGATGTGGATATAGAGAAGAATATGTTGTATTTTATGGAAATAAAAACAGTAAGTTACAGAGGTTCTAGAAAAACTGGAGATGAAAAGAACGTTGATGAAGGAAATAAAAAAGATACAAGTGAAATATTTCGGTCATGTTAAAACGCTTATATAAAAAACCATATTGGAGGATAAGGTTGCAGGCAAGCCAGCAGGAAGTAGACATCGATACAACTGGGCAGATAACATTAAGAGTCGGACGAACAGCAGCCGTTCTGACTGAATGTACAATCAAGACGAGAGGCAGACAGTGTTGGAGATTCATTGCAGCCAACTTTCATTGTGGAGACGGCACCTGATTGAATGGTTATTAAGACTGTGGCGAAGATGTTACAGACGCAGTATCGCGTTCGAAACACAACTTCAGGCTATTTGGAAGCAGACTGCCTTGCGTTGGTTTTCGTACAATGGTATGATTGCCAGTCGTTCAGAAAGCAGTGGCACATTACTGAACGTAAACTTGCCAAGAGATCACAAACAGCCAAAAAATACTGGGTTTAACAGCGTCCATTCGGTTGATCTGTATTTATCTTCTGGTGCAGTAAACGTAATTGGGCTTCATGTATCGAGTTGAGTCAAGAACCGCCAACACATCACTCGAGACATTCCCATGGACTCTGTTATTCCCTCTGTCCATCGTTTACGTGGTCGGCCTCTTCTTCTGCTTCCATTTGGTCTGTACATCATTGCTTGTTGTGGTATACTGTCAGTTGATAGTCTAGCTATGTAGCCGAACCATTTCACTTGCTGTTTTCTATTGAAATCTAGCTCTCCTATTACCTCCACTTTAGTCCCGATTTCATCTTTTTTTTTTGTGTGTGTCTGTTCTTAATATGTTGCATATTCGTCTGAGGAATCTCATTTCAATTTTCTCTTTTTCTTTCATTGTCCGGGTTTGGCATTGGTAGCATAGAGTTGGTACATAATACACAGAAATAACTCTCTTTTGTCTGTGTGTTGTGTTTGTGTGTGTACCTACATGCATGTATAAATATATATTTGTATACCCACACATGTGTCTTCTTTAGCACGATCGTGTATGTGATTAACAGATTAAGTGCCAAACAATAAGTAGGCTTGGGTCTAACAAACATGGATGGTGGGAAATACGACGCAGGAGTGTGTCACAGTTAGGACGTGGGAAATACGACGCAGGAGTGTGTCACAGTTAGGACGTGGGAAATACGACGCAGGAGTGTGTCACAGTTAGGACGTGGGAAATACGACGCAGGAGTGTGTCAAAGTTAGGACGTAAAAGTTGTTAATACCTTGTATGGTAGCAAACATGTTGTACTATATATCAAATTAAATGGGGTTGCATAAGGTAAACTACTGTATATAAGCCATTTGCGCGGAAATGAAAGAGCTTATCGATTAGCTAAGGAAGGAGCAATAGAAGAACAAGCTAATGTACCCGTTTTAAACCACCAAAAGAAAAGAATGATCAAATCAGTCAGAAAGCCACCAAAACCTGCTCAAGACGACTACCACGCTATGGAGAGACCAGAGCACGTCATTATTCTGCGCCACAGAACAATATAATAGATTACGTATCCACATGTATACACAATTCAAGATTGGTGAATTAGGCTGTGCACATGCGGATTGGCGCCGCAGACAGCAGAGCACATACTCCAAGACTGCCCAAAATATAACATATCTAGGCAAACCTTCTGGCTTGGAGAGACAACAGTGGAAGATAAACTATATGGACCATTTTTTCACATCCTATTTACAAGACATCGCTGTCAACACCAGCACTTCTGTTGATGTCGTGGCAAGTTTATTTTCAGTAGTTTACCATTGCTTTCTTGACCGGCTCCCATACCAACACGTTAAAACCTAGCGCGACACGGTCTGCTGCCAAATCGGTCGCAGGTAAGCGGAATTACGAACCACGTTCGTAGCACCTTTACCACGGCGACCGGCCATGGACCACGGAGTGAACTAAAAAGACAGTGAAATGCATACAAGAGACATTGCAGTTATAGACAAATTTCAAGCGAACGAAAGAAGTAATTGGCAGATACAAGAAGACGATTGATCATCCCATGTCACCGAATCTGTAAGGATGCATGGGAGTAACTGCAGCTACCCGACCGGAAGTCAGTGCATTGGCACATATTCTGTCACAGCGGCTTGTTTGAGACATGTATTGATTTACAGGTTCTGAGCTCGCGATGGCGCCGTGATTGGCACTTGGCGCATTCCCAACTCTTGTATTGATTTACAGTTATAGAAGATACATTTGCGCGGTATCCGACTTCCTGCCTCTTGTGTTACTGCGCCATCAGTTATGTATGTAAACGCATGGCATATTAATGAATTGAGTGGGCTGCAGCAATTCTTGAGTCTTGTGTCATGTCACTGAAAGGAATCAACACATGAATTGATCCATACCGTCGGAGATCGCAATTTGTGGGAGGGGGGATGATCGCCCACGCCAGTCGGCAAGGCACTGGATGGTGGTGGTGGGTTGCAGCATGGTTTGGACTTGATTAAAGGAACAACCCCACCCCAAAGCCCGCACTTTCTGGTGGTTGAGCGCAGACAAGGCACAAGTGTGTCATCATCATCATCAAGTGCCGTGCCGGCTGGCGTAGGCGTTCATGGCTCTCCATAGATCTCGGTCTTTGGTTTTCTGGATCAACTCTGGTGCTGATATTCCTCCATGCCACCGTCTCAATCCATCCAGCATCACTTCTCTTGGTCTACCTCTGCCTCTCTTCCCCTCGATCTTTCCAGTTGTTACGATGTTCTCCAATGCCTCTCTTCTCATCACGTGACCGAAGAAAGATGTTTGTCTCTGTCTTATTGTTGTATATAATGTTCTAGTTTCATTAGCCTGTTTCAGGCAGTCGTCGCTAGTTACTCTGGCAGTCCAAGGAATTCGCAACATTCGTCTCAGGAACCACATCTCTGTTGCTTCTAATTTCTTCTTAATTTGTTCATTTACGTTCCAAGATTCACTGCCATACAGCAAAACTGGTTCTACATAGCATTTCAGCACTCTCTTTCTTACATTCAGTGATAGTGACTTATTGCATAAGATACTCTTCATTTTCTGAAAAGCGGCTTTTGCCTGCCCTATTCTACTCCTAATCTCTGTTGTACATCTTCCATCTGATGTTATAAATGCCCCTAGGTATCTAAAATTATCAACTTGGTTAAGGATTTTCCCTTCTATTTCTATGTCACATTTTGGTGTCACCATTTTCTTTGATATTACCATTGTTACTGTTTTCTTGATATTCAAGGAGAGTCCTTTCCTTGCACTCTCTGTTACTACAACGTCTAATAATTGTTGTAGGTCTGTTGAATTATCCGCCACCAATACTGTGTCATCTGCATAGCGTATATTATTTATATTATAACCTCCAACTAGTATTCCTGGCATCTCTTTGATCTCTCTCATTATTACTTCGCTATACAGGGAGAAAAGATCTGGTGACAAGACACACCCTTGTCGTACTCCTAGCTTTATCTGTTCGTAACTACCCTCTTTATTTCCCATTTTAATTGCTGCTACTTGGTTCCAGTAAACATTCTTTATTATTCTTAAATCTTTTCCATCAATGTTGATATCTTCCAACATTTTAATCAGTTCATCATGTTTTACTTTATCAAATGCCTTAGTATAATCTATGAAGCACAAATATATGTCTCTCTGTTTCTCTATTGACCTTTCTATTAGTGTCCGTAATGTATAAATTGCATTGTTTGTGCCCTTTCCTTCCACAAATCCATACTGTTCTTCATTAATTTCCATTTTTATTTTCTTTTTGATTCTTCTCATTATGATTCTGAGTAGAAGCTTAGTTATATGGTTTATAAGGTTAATTGTACGAAAATCTTCACAATCAATTGCTCCTGGTCTTTTTGGTATAGCTATAAATAAAGATTTCAGCATATCACTGGGTAAATATCCACTGCTGTAAATATCATTCAACATTTTGGTTAATATATCTACTCCAAATTCTCCCAATACTTCTAATTCTTCTATTGTGATTTCATCTGGCCCAGCTGTTTTTCCTTTCTTCATACGTTTCATAGCGTCAGCGACTTCTTCTTTCAGAATAGGTGGACCTTCTAAGTTACTATCTTCTGTTAATTCTCCCCTTTCTCCTTCATATAATTCTCTTATATACTCATTCCACCTCTTCATTATAGCATCTTCCTCTAATATTATCTTTCCTGTTTTTGATTTCAAACACCCTGTATTTATTCTTATTTTTCTTCCTGTAAGCTCACTGATTTTTCTGTGCATATTTTTTGTATCTTTAATGGAATTTAATTCAATTTTTTTGCATTGCTCGTTTAACCAACTTTCTTTAGCCTTCCCACATTTATCTTTTATTTCTTTATTTATCTTAGCGTATTCTTGTTTGTCATTTTTACTCTGTTTTCTTTTGTCCATCAGTTTTAAGATATCTTCATTCATCCATTTTTTCTTAGCTATTTTGCCTCTCTCCGGTAATACTTCTTTGCTAGTTTGATGAATGGAGTCCCTTAACATTTCCCATTGTTCATCTATACTCTGTATTTTAGTTATTGCATTGTACCTATTTTTCACAGTCACTCTGTATTGTTCTTGCATTTCTTTATCTATTTTCAGAACCTCTTTATTAAGTCTCATGTTCTTAACCATTTTTTTCCCTCTCTTTAATCTTACTTTTATTTGTCCACATAGTGGTACATGATCACTATTACAGTCAGCACCAGGCATTGTCTTTACATTAATTAAAGCTTTTCTAAATCTGTTATTAATTAGTATGTAGTCAATTTGGTTGCGTATTTTCTTATCAGGGCTTATCCATGTGTACAGTCGTCTTTTATGGTGTTTAAACCATGTGTTTCCAATTATCATCTCATTGATATTTGCCCATTCTATTAGCATTTCCCCTCTTTCATTTCTTGTACCTAAACCATAATTCCCCACTACATCCTCCATTTTTCCCTTTCCTACTTTTGCATTAAAATCACCAAGTATTATTTTTATTTCTTGTGATCCAATTTGAGCCATCGCCATTTCTATTTCGTCGTAAAAGTGTTGTATTTCTTCATCACTACAGCTTGCTGTTGGTGCATATACTTGTATAATATTTATGTCTATTGGTTTGCCTTTGATTTTTACCATAATAACTCTATCTGAAATACACCAGTATCCATTAATTGACTTGGCTGTTTTTTCGTCTAATATTATTCCTACACCTTTTTCATGTGTTTTCCCTCCAGAATAAATTATTATGTGATTGTCAGCTATAATTTTGCCCGATCCCTTCCATCTCATCTCACTAACGCCTAGTATATTCATTTTCATGCTATCCATCTCTCTTAGAACATTGGTCAACTTTCCTAGCTCATTTAATGTCCTAACATTCCATGTTCCTACTCTAAATTTATTTATTTTAGTTATGATTTTGCCATCAGTAGCTGGATGACGGTCTGGTGTCACCTGTGGCTCATGACTGTCCCTACCGGACGAGGATGCCCTAAGACAGCCATTAACGTCCTTCACTAACTTTGATTTATGTTTTGCCATGAAGTCTTGGGAAGATAATGTGGTGGTTTCCCCTTGCCTTCCACATTCACACGGTGGTCTTTTAACTCTGCCTTTGACAGCCATTTCCGACTGTAAGGACAAGTGAGTGCCCTGCCCTGCTCAGGTGCAGAGTTGTCCACTTATTCCGGTGGATACAAGTGTGTGGCAATCACAAATCAGGGGAAGAGGGAAAATCCATCCGGATAAGGGGACAAGGCAGAGTACCTGAGGACATTTACTTTGTTTGAAGCCGCTGTCAAAAGTGGAGATAAAATACTGGCCATGTGGATGTGGAAGGCAAGTTAAAACGGCCACGCAATGTTGAAGAGAATCCGTTAATGGAATGAGGGAAGGATATGTTCGGATACTGCATACCAATTGTGGGACTTAACGGATGACACGCCACGATTTACCACAGTCTTTGGACTGAATAACACGACATGACATATCACAGTCTTTTGACTGAATACCATAACTTGACATACCAGAGTCTTTAGTATGAATAACTGACGTGACACACCACAGCATTTAGTCTGAATAACTGATATGATACACCAGTCTTTAGTCTGAATAACATAACATGACATACCCCCGTCTTTAGTCTGAATAACTTAACATGACATACCATTCAACCAAGCGCGGGTAAACGGCGGGAATAACTATGACTCTCTTAAGGTAGCCAAATGCCTCGTCATCTAATTGGGAAAAGAAGACCCTGTTGAGCTTGACTCTAGTCCGACTTTGTGAAGACACATGAAGGGTGTAGCATAGGTGATAGAGCAAGTGCAATTGACATACCACTACTTTTATCGTTTCTTTACTTAGTCGCGGGATCCGCACAGTGACAGGCGTAGAGATTTGTTCGCAACAGAGGAGCAATATCTCCGGCGGGCCGATTCTCGTTGGTCGCGGGATCCGCACAGAGTTAGGCGGGGAGTCTGACGGTAGTACATGCTTACATTGGTCCAGGCACCTACGATTGACAGGTCTACATGCTCATTCAGGTCCAGACACTTGATTTGAGGCCCTCAGCTGCGGGATATGGCTGAACGTCTCTAAGTCAAATCCCACTGATGTGATGGTCTGGCCACCACTCACCCCCTGCTCTTGAAGATGAGATTCACCTCCTGCTCTTGGAGGTTTGATGCTGATCCGCCAGCATCTGCAGCCTTCCTTGTTCCAGACGATCTGTTTATCCTTTCCTCTGGAGTAAATAAGGCAAGACCGAGAGAGGAAACATGCTGCATGGGCAACACGTTATCTGAATCCATGCCCAGGCATTGTGCGATGGAATTTTGGCCAAATTCCAATCCACATACTTTCGTCTGTCAAGACGGCAAGGTGCCACTCACATTGTGATATTTCTTTTTTCATAGAGACATCCATAATCTCTGTCTTCTAAACAACTTAATTCTAACCCTAGTTGTTCACTGTGTACAATAACCGTATCTACTCAATGTTGCAGATCCTATTCGTTGTCTGCAGTCAATATTGTATCGTCTGCATGTCTAATGTTATTGATGTTCTTGTCCCCCAATGGGATAAAACTATCTAGACACATTATACGTCCATGTTGCCCACCTCTCTTAATAGGCTGGTATTGATCTACTTCATTATCAATCGTTATAGTGGGTTGTTGTTGTTTTGTTGTTGTTGTTGTTGTTGTTGTTGTTGTTGTTGTTGTTGTTGTTGTTGTTGTTGTTGTTGTTGTTGTTGTTGTTGTTGTTGTTTGTTTTTTTTTTGTTTTTTTGAGTTTCCAATATATGTTTTTAACAAGTATAAGGTCTTTCCCATCAATTTGTAGATCTTCTTCTTCTTCTTCTTCTTCTTCTTCTTCTTCTTCTTCTTCTTCTTCTTCTCGTCCTTCTCCTTCTTCGCCTTTTCCTTGTCCTCCTCCTCCTCCTCTTCTTCTTCTTCTTCTTCTTCTTCTTCTTCTTCTTCTTCTTCTTCTTCTTCTTCTTCTTCTTCTTCTTCTTCTTCTTCTTCTTCTTCTTCTTCTTCTCGTCCTTCTCCTTCTCCTTCTTCGCCTTCTCCTCCTCCTTCTCCTCCTCCTCCTTCTCCTCCTCCTCCTCCTCTTCTTCTTCTTCTTCATCTTCTTCTTCTTCTTCTTCTTCTTCTTCTTCTTCTTCTTCTTCCTCCGTCTCCTCATCTTTTTTTTTTTTATCTTCCCCCCCCCTTTTTCGTACACCTTCAGACATCTTAAAACATCTGGAGAAAACAGCAGTCAATTTGAACTTGTTGAGTTTATCCTCAAATCAACATGTCGCCCACCTCGCCCAGGTGATGTAATCACACATCTACACGGATGGCTTTGTGCTAAGAGGCAGACGAAGTGCCTGGAGGTGTTTAATGCAGGAGAGTCTGGCATGTGATACCACAACATCTAATTTGAGAATGAAGGTGGAGGCAATCACTGCAGCATTCCGCTGGCTAGAGGACAAACAGCACATACGTATCATGATTGTAATGGACTGACAGAGCATGCTTCGTGCACGGTGGCATTCTTCAATTAATAAAATCAAAGATAGGAAGCGTCCTTTGGCTCTTTTTCCTAGGGCATGCTAGTGTGTTAGGAAACGAGCAGGCGGTCAAATTGGCTGGGTCTAGACTGCTGGATGGGGATTTGGTGCATGATAAGGCAGATGTGGTCTTAGCTCTCTGGGAGCTTGTGCATATCGTTGGATAACAGATTATTTATCATAGCCAGAGGAGCGGCTGGCTGAGTGGCTAGAATGCCGGATTTTCCTTCGGGAGATCCAATTTCGAATCCTCGGTAAGGTGTATATATTTTGTTTCTCTCGGGGGCAAAAAGAAAACTCTAACCTGCACAGTTTGCGGCGACTGCACTAACCAGGCGGCCTTTATTGCTCAGGCTCAAGACCTTCCTGCCATACACCGCAAGGTACTATATTGGCAGTAAATGACAGTTTTGACAGTTTATCATAGCTTAGAAAGAATGGTTAGGCAGGGAGTGATCAGAGAATCTGGCCAACACCCAGTACTGAGAGGGAGAATAATCATAGTGCAGTCAGAACCATTAGAGTTAGGCAGGGAGTGATTAGAGGATCTGGCCAACACCCAGTACTGAGAGGGAGAATAATCATAGTGCAGTCAGAACCATTAGAGTTAGGCAGGGAGTGATCAGAGGATCTGGCCAACACCCAGTACTGAGAGGGAGAATAATCATAGTGCAGTCAGAACCATTAGAGTTAGGCAGGGAGTGATTAGAGGATCTGGCCAACACCCAGTACTGAGAGGGAGAATAATCATAGTGCAGTCAGAACCATTAGAGTTAGGCAGGGAGTGATCAGAGGATCTGGCCAACACCCAGTACTGAGAGGGAGAATAATCATAGTGCAGTCAGGACCATTAGTATTGAGGCTCTTCGCTGGCCGTTGCAGATGAGGACGGAGGACTTATGAAAATGTCCAGTGTTGTGATGTAGGTTCTTGGTTCAACTCAACCCCGTTCTACATATGTCCTGTTCATATTCTATTCCCGTATTTCTGCACGTCATAGCTAGTAATCTGTGTGTTGTTATGTGGTCGGATGTACAATTCTAAGTTGGATCTAAATCGACGTCCTTCAAATTACTGCTGCCAACCGTGACCTGTTGTGATTCCGATCATACCGCGTTTCCCCGAAAATAAGACCGGGTCTTATATTACATTTAGCTTTATAAAATGCACTAGGACTTATTATCGGGGGATGTATTTTTCAGATAGAAAAATCTACATTTATTCAAATACAGTCATGTCATCTTCTTCTGGAAAATCGCAATAACTCGCCAAATCAAGTACGCACATGTGGTGTCTGTACTCCGACTGGCCATTCGGCAACAAGTCTCTTATTCTAGCTGACGATCTAGGGGTAGGTCTTATATTAAAAGCATCCTCAAAATATCATGCTAGGGCTTATTATAGGGGTAGGTCTTATTTTCGGCGAAACACGGTATTACCCACAAACTGTTGATTGGTCTATAAAATGATTGGTCAAATGGGACGGACGGAGAGTAATTGCCAGGCAGGCAGAGAAATAGAAAGAGACGGGCAGGCGGAGGGAGAGATGGAGAGAGATTGATTTTTTTTTTTTTAAATCTTCCCCAGTTTACTTCGTTGGAAAGGGGAGGGGGGGGGGGGGTGATGTAAGGATCTTTTGTGCGCTTTTCCACTGCTCTTTGTAGGTTGTTATTCATTTCTCTAAGGTTGTTCTTGATACAATCACCCCTCTTTTACGTGGTCTTCTGCTTGCTCTGTATTTGTCATTTTGTTTTTCAGCGTGGCTCTTTCTGGTAGTTTGTACCACGGCATTCTTGTGAGCTGGCCAAGCATTTAATATGTTGTTCTTTTATTAATTGCATGACTGATTTCAGATCTAGTTTTCTTCTTTTTAATTATTTATTTATTTATTTTTGGGTTCCCAATTCTCTCTCTTATAGTTGCTTCCTCAGCTCTTGTAAGGCATCCCATCTTTGTTGTTATGATTGCGCTCTCGTTAGTTGCAGTAAGCACCCATGTTTGACATTAGTAGCCCAATGTGGGCCAAAAATAATTTTATGGAGTTTGCTTTGATAGTCATGCCGTCGGCTCTGTGGTGACGGGATTTTGGACGCAATTCGTAATCGCGCATACCGCTTTCGAAACACAGCTGCGGGCGATTTGGAAGCAGACCGCCTTGCGCTGGTTTCCATACAATGGTATGTGCGCCTGTCGTTCAGAAAGGCAAACTACTGAACGTTAACTTGCCCAGAAATCACAAACAGCCAAAACAATATGGGATTGACTACCACGTCCTGTAAAGGATACGCAACTAACTTTGTTGTTGTTGATAGCTATAGGTATAAAAATGGATCGTTTACTTATCATGCACCATGTCTGTCAGGTCTTTGTCAGACATGACTGAGCAGCCGTACACAAGTAGACGGCACTACCTGTCTTCTGTCAGCGCCGAATGTTGTGCTTCGCTCACCAAACCCGACACCCCACATTGTGCCAGCGGCTTCGGACAGAGGAGCACAACTGGGAGGGTACAAGCTTTATCCTGGTGTGAGAAAATGCAGCCTAAAGACTGAATGTCAAGGAAGGACAGGCCGGGCTTTAAGCCTTGATCGGCAACTGGTCTAGGATCGAGGCTCCGACAAGCGGACAGTTAGAGCATTGCTTCGATAACCGACAGCTTCTGCAGTTGATCTTGTTCCAGATGTATTGATGTTACTTTTTCTCCTGAGTAAACTAGGCAGGCCGAGAGAGGGATCATGCTGCATGGGCAAGACATGGTCTCTACAATTCAGCTCAGACTTTGTGCTGTGGAGAGGTATAACTCCATCTTTGGTCCCCGACCATGAGTTGTGGTTGGTATGCCTTTTTTGAAGCACAATGTAACAAACTATTATCGGTCAAGACGGCCAGATGCCGGTAACAGTTTCATAACCCAAATTGTATGCCAAACCTGAGCTTGTCTAACGGATGACTTTAAGACGGTACACAAGCAGTTAAGTCATGTTCTCTCTGTTGTAACTGTTTGTAGATAGTAAACCTGCACAGCTGTGCCAGGAAGCAAGTGTACCAGCTGTGTTGTCTTGCCGTCGTCGTCCCATACAGGTGACCTTGTGTGGATGTTTACATTGATTGATTAGATTGGCTGAGTTTGAATTAATCCGCTTTAAGGGCTTGATCTGGCCTTTGGTATTCTGCTTGAGGTATTCAGTGAGATACAGGGAGAGAGAGGGAGGGAGGTGTAAGTAGATGGATGGATGAATGGCGGGCGGATGGTCGAACATTCACAGAGATTGGCGGGCAGCCAGGTAGGCAGAGAAATAGAAAGAAAGAGACAGACGGGGGGAGAGATAGAGATTAGCAGGTAGGTATACAAACAGACAGTCAGACAGACAGAGACTGATTAAGGGCTAGATAGATAGGGAGAGAGAGAGAGAGAGAGAGAGAGAGAGAGAGAGAGAGAGAGAGAGAGAGAGAGAGAGAGAGAGAGAAGTCTCAATGTCAACGTATTAATGTTATCTACAGTATTGTTCCCTACTCTACCTATCACTGTTATTTATGGCTGATCTGATTGGGTTTCAATATTGTTGACTACATCTGCTGGAGGATAAGCTGGGGCTCTGATGCCGCATAGAGAAGACAGGGCGGGGGAATTAACGACACTGTGTTTGATCAGTGACAAATGTTACTAGAGTTGTCTTCTTCTTCTTCTTCTTCTTCTTCTTCTTCTTCTTCTTCTTCTTCTCCTCCTCCTCCTCCTCCTCCTCCTCCTCCTCCTCCTCCTCCTCCTCCTCCTCCTCCTCCTCCTCCTTCTTCTTCTTCTTCTTCTTCTTCTTCTTCTTCTTCTTTATAATCCTCCTCCTCCTCCTTCCTCTTCTTCTATATTCCTCCTCCTCCTCCCCCTTCTTCTTCTTCTTCTTCTTCTTCTTCTTCTTCTTCTTCTTCTTCTTCTTCTTCTTCTTCTTCTTCTTCTTCTTCTTCTTCTTCTTCTTCTTCTTCTTCTTCTTCTTCTTCTTCTTCTTCTTCTTCTTCTTCTTCTTCTTCTTCTTCTTCTTCTTCTTCTTCTTCTTCTTCTTCTTCTTCTTCTTCTTCTTCTTATCTTCTCCACCTTCTTCTTCTGTCTCCTCTCCTCTTCCTCTTCTTCTTTTTCCTTTGCCTTCTTCTTCCCCATCATCATCTTCTTTCTCTTCCATCTCCTCCTACTTTTACTTTCTCCTTTTCCTTTCAGTTTTTCTGTTTATCCATTATTTGCATCAATGACCATTTACTTTCCTTCCCCTTGCATTGTCCTCATCTCCTTCATCCTCCGGCCTCTAGAACCATATGGCACTTTGAGGTGTGCTGTCTTTTGGTAGTCACCTTTTTGCACCTTCTTGATGAAGCCCAATGCTGGTTATATACCAGCTTGTCTCTTCATGTCATCATTTATATGTTGCTTTCTTTGTCTAGTCTTTAGTTAGTCATTAGTCATGGTTCCAACTTCATGGCAAAGAGTCACCCGATAATGCTCTGTTTCTGTGCCAGTGAATACCACACAAAATAATCCTCACTGTCCCATGTGAAAAGTGGAACGTACAGCAGTTCTGACAAACCAACAACACACACAGGCATCCACGCATAAGGTCGATGCCCGAATGCCAACACAACAGTACGCCACTAAAATTTCAGTTCTTCAGGGGTGGAAGCAGCAGCCAATAGAAAAACCAGCAGTTGCACACACATTACTGCATAAGACAAAACCAGCTAGTTCAGCATCCGGCCGTCAGCCATTTTTCTGAACATTCAGTTCACAATACAAATCATGGCGGACAGATGTAAATGCATTTGACATGCAGTGACTCAACGCATGTAGCTCAGTAATTAGGCAACGTAACCATTCATTGTCTAGTGTTTATGTACACTCACAGATCTTCCATTGCATAAATTGTGTGTTCTCTATTTCAGGTTTGGTGTTTAGCAGACAAGAAGCTAGCTTTACAACAATGAGAATCCAGTTCCTACCATGCCCACAAGCATCATCTCTATCACATACCATCAAAGCAGCTGAATTGACATCAACGCTGAGATGTTTGTTTAGCTTGCTGCTGGTTTCCTGTGTGCTCGTGCACCCACTGGGTGTGGCCGAGGCTGTGGATAACTTGGCCATCAATCTTCCTGGTGGTGTCCAGAAGCCAGTGCTAGATGAGCAGCCCCTTCACAATGAGGCTGAGAAGCTCACCAGACCCCCACAGGTTAGTCTTCTTCTTCTTCTTCTTCTTCTTCTTCTTCTTCTTCTTCTTCTTCTTCTTCTTCTTCTTCTTCTTCTTCTTCTTCTTCTTCTTCTTCTTCTTCTTCTTCTCCTCATCCTCCTCCTCCTCTTTCTCCTCCTACTCCTCCTATTCCTCCTCCTCCTGTCTGCCTCATGTTCCGAAGGTTGTGGGCTTGATTTCAGGTTATGGCATTCAGGTAACGAGTCTTGCAGGCTCCTAGCTGTGGAGTTTGTGCTCTACCGAAAGAGACTGAGCCATATGGGATCAAACCCAGTGCAATAAATTCAATCCTCCTGCCCTTAAGCCCCGTTATATAGACAGTTTACACGCGAGACCTCCTTTTTTTTTCACCCTCATCCAAGAAGGCTAGGTATCATATCTCATTGCCCAAGAGATCAGGGAGACACATGATATGATTAGGTTCTTGGGACAATTCTGAGCCCTATGCTGGGATAAAACCCTGTACCTTCTGAACCTGAGGCAGACACTGTTACCTCTCAGCCATGTCTTACTCTCATTGTTTTAATCACTAGACTTGTGTTGTGCATTCACTTTTTGTATTCTATTTTACAGCTTCCCTGTCTGCCCCTTTTATTGTGCCGTAATTAGGCTATAAGTGAGGCAGTACCGTGTGGTAATAGTATAACTAGCCGGCTCTGTGGCAAAGGGGGTTATGTACGCGTCCGAAACACATCTGCGGGCGATTTGGCATCAGACCCCCTTGAGTTGGTTTTTATAACATGGTGTGCTGGTCGGTCAGAAGGCAGTGGCAAACTACTGAACGTAAACTTGCCAAGAGATCACAAACAGCAAAACAATTCTGGGGTTAACTGCAACGTCCTGTAAAGGACAAGCAACTAACTTTTTTCAAACTTATTTTAATAGTATAACTAGCATGTCCTTTCTCTGGAACCCAAAGAGTAAACACAATAAAGGGAGACCTAAAACACACAGGAGAAGAGAGTTAGAGACAGAAATAACTTATATGGGGATGGGCATGGAGGCAGCTGCAGGAGATAGCACAAGTTGGTGGGAAGCCTGTGCTGCAGCTAGGGATCAAGGACAGAAGCTGGAGTGTGAGCCATCCAACTAACCAACCATTTAACTACCAGTCTCCAGCCAGTTATCCAACCATCCAACTAACTAACCAACCACCTAACACCCCCCCCCCCTCCCCCTCATCCAACCAACCATCTGACCAATCATCCGAGTAACCAGCCATTCAACCAACCAACCCTCCATCTATCCAATCAAACAACCATCCATCCATCAAACCATTCAACCAACCAACCCTCCATCTATCCAACCAACCAATCAACCATCCATCCAACCAACCAATCAACTAACCAACCAACCAATCAACTAACCAACCAACCATCCAATCATCCAACCAACTAACCAACCGTCCATCCATCAAACTAATCAACCATCCATCCATCTGACCAACCAGTAAACCAACCATCCATCCATCAAACCAATCACCCATCAATCCATCCGACCAATCAACCAACCAATCAACCATCCATCTAACTAACCAATCAACCATCCATCCATCTAACCAACCAATCAACCAACCATCCATCTAACCAACTAATCAACCAACCAATCAACCATCCATCCATCTAACCAACTAATCAACCAACCAATCAACCATCCATCCATCTAATCAACCAACCATCCATCTAACCAACTAATCAACCATCCATCCATCAAACCAATCACCCATCAATCCATCTGACCAATCAACCAACCATCCATCCATCTAACCAACCATCCATCCATCTAATCAACCAACCAATCAACCATCCATCCATCTAACCAATCAACCATCCATCCATCTAACCAACCAACCAATCAACCATCCATCCATCTAACCAACCAACCAATCAACCATCCGTCCATCTAACCAACTAATCAACCAACCAATCAACCATCCATCCATCTAACCAACCAATCAACCAACCAATCAACCATCCATCCATCTAATCAACCATCCATCCATCTAACCAACTAATCAACCAACCAATCAACCATCCATCCATCTAACCAACCAATCAACCAACCAATCAACCATCCATCCATCTAACCAACTAATCAACCAACTAATCAACCATCCATCCATCTAACCAACCAATCAACCATCCATCCATCAAACCAATCACCCATCAATCCATCCGACCAATCAACCAATCAACCATCCATCCATCTAACCAACTAATCAACCAAGCAATCAACTATCCATCCATCTAACCAACCAATCAACCAACCAATCAACCATCCATCCATCTAACCAACTAATCAACCAACCAATCAACTATCCATCCATCTAACCAACCAATCAACCAACCAATCAACCATCCATCCATCTAACCAACTAATCATCCATCCATCTAACCAACTAATCAACCAACCAATCAACCATCCATCCATCTAACCAACTAATCAACCAACCAATCAACCAACCATCCATCCATCTAACCAACCAATCAACCAACCATCCATGTAACCAACCAATCAACTAACCAACCATCCATCCATCTAACCAACCAATCAACCATCCATCCATCTAACCAACCAATCAACCAACCAATCAACCATCCATCTAACCAACCAATCAACCATCCATCTAACCAACTAATCAACCAACCAATCAACCAACCATCCATCTAACCAATCAACCAACCATCCATCTAACCAACTAATCAACCAACCAATCAACCATCCATCCATCTAACCAACCAATCAACCATCCATCAATCTAACCAACCAATCAACCATCCATCCATCTAACCAACTAATCAACCAACCAATCAACCAACCATCCATCCATCTAACCAACCAATCAACCAACCATCCATCTAATCAACCAACCAATCAACCATCCATCTAATCAACCAATCAACCATCCATCTAACCAACTAACCAATCAACCATCCATCCATCTAACCAACCAATCAACCATCCATCCATCAAACCAATCACCCATCAATCCATCCGACCAATCAACCAACCAACCATCTAACTAACCAATCAACCATCCATCCATCTAACCAACTAATCAACCAACCAACCACCCATCCATGTAACCAACTAATCAACCAACCAATCAACCATCCATCCATGTAACCAATCAACCAACCAATCAACCAACCACCCATCCATCCATCTAACCAACCAATCAACTAACCAACCAACCATCCATCTAACTAACCAACCAACCATCCATCCATCTAACCAACTAATCAACCAACCAATCAACCATCCATCCATCTAACCAACCAATCAACCATCCATCCATCAAACCAATCACCCATCAATCCATCCGACCAATCAACCAACCAACCATCTAACTAACCAATCAACCATCCATCCATCTAACCAACTAATCAACCAACCAACCAACCATCCATCCATCTAACCAACTAATCAACCAACCAATCAACCATCCATCCATGTAACCAACCAATCAACCAACCAATCAACCAACCACCCATCCATCCATCTAACCAACCAATCAACTAACCAACCAACCATCCATCCATCTAACTAACCAACCAACCATCCATCCATCTAACCAACTAATCAACCAACCAATCAACCATCCATCCATCTAACCAACCAATCAACCAACCAACCATCCATCTAACCAACCAATCAACTAACCAACCAACCAACCATCCATCCATCTAACCAACCAATCAACTAACCAACCAACCATCCATCCATCTAACCAACTAATCAACCAACCAATCAACCATCCATCCATGTAACCAACCAATCAACCAACCAAATCACCAACCACCCATCCATCCATTTAACCAACCAACCATCCATCCATCTAACCAACCAACCAACCATCCATCTAACCAACCAATCAACTAACCAACCAACCAACCATCCATCCATCTAACCAACCAATCAACTAACCAACCAACCATCCATCTAACCAACCAATCAACTAACCAACCAACCATCCATCTAACCAACCAATCAACTAACCAACCAACCAACCATCCATCCATCCATCTAACCAACCAATCAACTAACCAACCAACCATCCATCCATCTAACCAACCAATCAACTAACCAACCAACCATCCATCCATCTAACCAACTAATCAACCAACCAATCAACCATCCATCCATGTAACCAACCAACCAATCAACCAACCACCCATCCATCCATCTAACCAACCAATCAACTAACCAACCAACCATCCATCCATCTAACCAACCAATCAACTAACCAACCAACCATCCATCCATCTAACCAACCAATCAACTAACCAACCAACCATCCATCTAACCAACCAACCAACCAACCATCCATCTAACCAACCAATCAGCCCACCAACCTAACAGTATCTGTCCTCTCCTAATACAGTTAAATCAAATATGAACATGTCCCCTGAGTCATGACCTAATTTAAACCCACAGGAGAAGCACCCAGAATTGAGAGATATTCCACAAGTGAATGCTGGCAATAATGATCTCAGTGTCAACAATGTCAACTTAAAGGAGCAGGTTGCACCAGGTCAGGCCTTGCATGTGGTTCCTGACAGACTCCTTGATGTCACCGCCGCCCAGGTATTCTTCTTCTTGTTAACAAAAGCTTGGTAATTGTTGCATGATATATATGCATGTGTATGTGTGTGAGAGAGATTGAGAGAGAGGGAAAGAGGGAGAAAACATAGAGACTGTATGAGAGAGAGAGAGATAGAGTATCAGAGACAGTGAGGAGAATGAGCGTGAGAGAGATACGCTGGCCTATACAATCACAGTAACTTGCGGTGTAGGACAGTGGGGGTGTCGGACAGTGGGGTCGTGAGCCTAAGGAATTAAGGCTGCCTGGCTAGTGTAGTAACCATGAACTGTAGGTTAGTGTTTCATTTTTGCCCTTGACAGAAAAAAATCCATCACCTTACAGAGGATTCGAACCTGGCATTCTGGCCACTCGGACGTTGTTCAGACAATCACAGTTAAAGTAGTAAATAAAGCACCATTTAGTACAGATACCTGTATCCATCTTCAGGCTCCCAAAGGCACAGACACTGGCGGACTGCTTCTGTGGTGACACACGTACATCTCTCTATATTATTACTAATCTTGTAGCACAAACATGGAAACAACACAGATGTGGCTTCGGAGATGAATGTTGAAATATCTTGTACTGCCAGAGCAACTAATAGCGAGTGCCTGGAAAGAACTAAGGAAAGTAGAATGTTGTATACAACCATAAGAAAAAGACAGATAGTATTCTTTGGTTAAGTAATGAGAGGCTGTGGCGAAGGGGCTACAAATGCAATTTGTAATCTCACATACCGTGTTCAAAACACAGCTCAGGGTTATTTGGAAGCAGATGGCCTTGTGTTGGTTTCCATACAATGGTATGAGGGTCGGTCATTCAGAAAGCAATGGCAAACTACTGAATGTAAACTTGCCCTGTAATAACAAACAGGCAACAAATGCTGGAGTTGACTGCAATGTCCTGTAATGGATATGCAACTAAGTAGCAATGAGAAGAGAGTTATTGGACTTCATTGTGGTGACTGGAACAATCAACAGTAGATGAAGAGGTCAGCATCGACAAATGGATAAGAGCACTCACTTTTAAACTTCCAGTGTGCTGATGCTGAGGTAGAGGGTTCAATCCCTCTACAGGTCAGTCAGTTGGACTAAAATGTTGACTCCTCGTCCTTGACTTGGGGATGTAAATTACAAGTACCCCAGAAGTCAGAGTGGGTTTGCCCATTTTTTGTTGTTGTTGTGGGGGGAGGGGGAAGAGAATGGGGATTGACTGGTAACTAGCAATAGAGAAAGCTAATCTTCATGCAAATATCAGTGCGGTGCACTTGAAGTAGTAGCACATGTATGGACTACGCTTGAGTTCAAAGCCAGCGAACGCAGACCAAAAAAAAAAGTCCCAACAGAACATTGACTCTGTTTTTGTGAATTTCAGACTTCATACATTGGTTGCCTTCTTATGCTGTCTTACCAGCTTCCACTACAGGCTGCTGTCTTCTCTCTGGACAAGATTTGTCCAACTACCCCCTCATGTGTCTGTTCATGGACAGTTCATGTAGACTTGCAGATGAATGAAATCCCATTTTAAATGCTGGGACAAGGGTGTGGAATTATTGAACTTCACGATTCTGAGTCAAAGGATGATGAGGTGAGGTGACTAGTTTTCCTCCTCATCATCTTCACAGAGAAGAGACTGGTATTCATGTCATGCAGCTGGGTTGACCTCGAACTTCAGCATCACTATGCAGTGCCATGTCCACAGGGAAGATTGGCTGTATTGAATCACCAGCAGTTTTTCCCTTGAGCTTAAGTTGTATGCTGTTGGTAAATCAGCCTGTACTTGAAGCTGAGTGGGTGTTGCTGCTCTGGGATGCCAGTCTTCTGTCCACTGCACCACAAAACCTGTCATGTAAAAACATCTGAGAAGAAGCACCATTGGGGAAAGAAACATCAGTAATATTAGATATGTGGATGATACAGTATTGATATTGCAGACAATGAGCAGGGTCTGCAACATTTAGTAGATGCGGCTGTTGTACACAGTGAACAACTAGAGTTAGAATTACATTGTAAAAAGACACAGATTATGGTCGTCACTTGGAAGAATGAAATACCGCAATGTAATATACAAGTAAATGGGAACATTCTTAAACAAGTGAATTGATACATTTATCTTGGAACAGTCATAACATCTGTTTGAAGATGCCTTGAAGAGATTAGAACAAGAATCGCCATGGTGAAGGTAGCTTTTTGCAAGATGGAAAACATACAGACCAATAAAAAGATGTCGTTTGCAATGAGAAAAAGTGTTTTGAAGTGCTACATTGAACCTGTACTTTTGTATGGATGTGAAACGTGGACAGTGAGCATATAAGCTGAAAAACATCTAAAGGCTGTGGAAATGTGGTTTCTTAGGAAAATGCAAAGAATATCATGGACAGACAACAACCAATGACCAAGTCCTACAAGAAACATGAAAATGATAAACTAATTAGAGAAATTGGACGTAGACAGTCACAATTTTTTGGGCACGTTATGAGAAGAAATAAATTGGAGAACTTGGTGACAACTGGCAAGACTGAGGGAAAAAGAACAAGGGGAACGCAGAGAAGCAAATACCTGGATTTCTTGTCCACGTGGCATGGTCGAGACAAGAAGACAGAGCTGATTCTCGACTTTGGTGATCGTATGAGATGGCAAAACATTACCACCCACGTTTATAGGCATGTGCCAGATGGGTCAGTCGTCCGACATGTGAGAAGCTCATTGGCCTTTACGGCTCAGGCCGGGGGGAGAATTGTGAAGGAGGACTCTGGTGCTTTTGTTGAGACCACAAGTAGCCTGACTATGGAAGTCATGGCAGTAAGTAAAGTAATAACATGGCTCGAGACACAGACATTCACTAGGGCATGTTTCCTTAGCGACTCAATGAACATGATCAAGAGGATAGAGATGGGGGGGGGGGGGATCCGAAGAGAATGGTTGCTGTCTCTGGAGCGGTCTCAGCTGGCAAAGATTAGTTTCATCTTCGTGCCAGGGCATGCAGAAGTACAAGGAAATGAGTGGGCTGACAAGCTCGCAGGTAAGGCTACTGTGGAGGGCGGACGTGCCATGGACCAGGCTGACATTCTGAATGCTCTATGAGAAGACTTTTGTGAGAACCAAGTGGACTGTGAATCTGGTCAGACTGTGAGAACGGCAAATTAAAAGAGGTGTGGCCAAACAAGAACACTACGCAGGAAGCCAAAGAAGATTGATAAACCAACACAGAACTGGTGTCATTAGCCGCTACACGCTGCAGGATTTGCTGAGGAGAGGATCTGAGCACTTATGGACTGAATGGTTCGATGTACAATGAGGATGATCTGTCGACTAACTATCTATCCAACTTATAGGCATGGCACATGATGATGATGAGAAGCATCTTAACTTATATTTTCTTTCATTCTTCTTCTACTCTTTTATCTTCCATTGAGGCATTTCCCCTCAACCAAAAACAGGCCGAGCCATCCTATATCCTGCAGCTCCCTCCTTCCCAATATTATTTATCTCTGTCTGTAATTCTCTTCACAGCGACTATCAATTGCTCTTCAAAGACTAAAACAGCTGAATAAATTATGGAGTGGGACAGACAGAACTACAAAAATTAGATTTTTAAGAGCATGCATCTTTCCCATTGCTACATACGCCTGTGAGACATGGACACTTACTAAACAAGCTGAACAGCGCATAAATGCCTTTGAATATAAATGTTATAGACGAGTTCTAAGAATATCTTGGGTAAAGAAAAGAACAAATGCATCCATACTTAAAGAATTGAATATTGAAGAAGGCTGGCTATTAAAAGACGATAAAACAAAGAAAATTGAAATATTTTGGTCACTTGAAACATCACGAAAGTTTGGAGAGAACAATATTGGAAGGATATATGCCTGGGAAGAGAGGAAGAGGAAGGCCAAAGAGAAGATGGGTGCAGGATGTGGCGGATGATCTCCTGATGGGTGTATCAGACACGAGGCATCTTGCTTATGATCGAGAGGTTTTCCGGAAGGTTGTTATAGCATCGAGGTTCAAAGGACATGCTACTGAATGAATGAATGAATGTGTCAGTCTCCCTGGTGTAGGTGTTAACGTCTTTCTCCGTAATCCTGTATATTCTCGTGAGTTATGCAGCTGCGCAAGAATAGGCAGTGGTTCGCGCTGCGCTGATAACTTAGGGGTTATGTGAGCCGGTCACTCAGAAAGCGTGGCAAACTACTGAGCGTAATCTTGCCTAGTACATCAACAGCAGCTGAAAAATGCTGCTGTTGACTGCAATGTCCTGTAAAGGATATGCAACATTTTTTTAAAAATGTGTCTTTAGGTTTTCCGCTATTGTGTTTATCTTGTGGGTTTCGGACAAGAGAGTGTTCTACTGGGTGTTTGTAAAGTCTCACTACACTTTGTATGCAGAACGAATTTGAAAAATGAAGTACGTGATGTCATCAAACATGTGCTGCACAGTCCATTGTGAAGCAATATGCAACAAATGGCTGTCGTCTGCTGGAGTTATTCTTTGCATTCCTAGCAAAATTGTGTTATCAACTGAAAATGTTTTCGCAAATCGCATAATAATGTGAGGAAGTTTGGATTATCCATGGAGTTTCTTGAAAGGAAATGTTTACAAAAATAACGTACACACAGTTGAGGAACAGAAAGAAGCGCTCAGAATTACCATTCAAGAATTAACAACAGACACGATGCAGAAGGTATTTGACAATATGAAGAGACATGTACAGTCATGTCTTGAAGCCCGTGGTGGACATTTCCAACACGTATTATAATGAATACTGCATTGATTTCCAGCTTCCCCAAAACAGTGGTAGACTATAGCAGTGACTATTGTAACTAATTTAATGATTTTTAGCACACTTTTTGATGACATATGCTTCATTTTTCAAATTTATTCTACATGCAAAGTGTAGTGAGACTTTTCAAACAGCCAGTAGTTATATTGTCCTCTGGTTTATTTTCTCTTCTGATGTCTCCAGAAGTTGCAAGGTCAGAAGAAAGAGCAGTTAGCAGAAGAGATCAAGAGGAATGACGTAGTCGTGAATCAAGACAAGAAGTCGGCAATTAAACAAGAGATGGAAGATAGGAGCAGAGTCCTTGCTGAAAGACTTCAGCAGCAGCAGCAACCGCAGCAGCAAGTGAGGAATGAGCAGCAGAAGTTTGTGGAATCTCAAAATGAGGTAGGTGACCACAGATAAATATTATTTGGACACCCTTTGAGGCCACTAAGACAGTTCATAAGTAAACACACATATATTGTTTTGGCGCTCATAGAAGTTGAGGAAAGAACGGAATTGAACTTCATTTTCAATGGGTTAATACGAGGGCGAGTTAATAAGTAAGTCACACAGTTCTGTGGGATGGCAGATAAATGTAGTTGGTGTTTTCTACGGGTGTCATTAGGTGACAGCAACATTGAACTTTATATTCCCATTCATCAGGTGGCGCTAGGTGTTTCATGCACGCGCAGCGCATAAACAAAATGGTGACTGTACTTACGGAGTGTACAACCAAAGAGCAACGTGCTGTTGTGGGTTCTTTTGTGGGCAAAAGGACTGCCTGCAAAGGACATTCATAAGGAAATGCTTCCTCTTTTTGCTGACAAATGTTTGTCCCGTAAAGTTGTGCATAGCTGGGTAGAAAAATTTTCTCAAGGACGTTCTAAAATTGTTGATGAAATCCGATCTGGTCGTCCTGTTGAGATTGCAACAGAAGCATCCATGCAGTGGGTGGGGGAGATGATTAGAGGTGACAGGCGAGTAACGATAGACTCAGTAGCATCTGAAATAGGGAGCTCACATGGTTCAGCATACAGCATAATGCATGATCGGATCGATTGACATTTCGCGATTGACGCAGAAGTTAAATGTGAAGTGAAAACGTGGTTTAGAAAACAGAGCACACAGTTCTATGTAGCCGGTTTGGGAGAACTGATAAAACGATGGGATAAGTGCATCAATGTTGGTGGAAATTATGTTGAGAAATAAAGGGACAATGTATGTATAAAAATAAACTGGTGTCAAGTTGGATTATGTTTAATTATTTTTCTACAGCCACTCGTGACTTACTTATTGACTTCCCCTCGTAGCTGGGCACGCAGGACGGTCTAACATTCTGCCCTTCTATCACTCTCTTTCATACATTATTTCATCCAGACATCATTCAAGGCTAACTGAGAACAACAACAATATTACATATGCATTATAAAGGCATGGGGGAATGCAAACATCAATACTACATGACTCAGTAATATTAATGAATGATATGGGAATAAAGGACTATCATTTGGGAATCCTTTGAGGCCACTAAGACAGTTCATAAATAGACACACATATATTGTTTTGCTGTATGATTGTGAATCTTGGAATGTAAATTAGGAAGCGATTGGAAGCAACAGAGATGTGGTTTCTGAGACGAATGTTGCGAATTCCTTGGACTGCCAGAGTAACTAACAACGACTACCTGAAAGGGGCTAATGAAACTAGAACATTACATACAACAATAAGAAAGCGGCAACCAGCTTTTTTGGTCATGTGATGAGAAGAGAGGCATTAGAGAACATCGTGACAACTGGAAAGATCGAGGGGAAGAGAGGGAAAGACAGACCATGAGATATGATGCTGGATGGATTGAGACGGTGGCATGGAAGAATATCAACAGCGGAGTTGATCCAGAAAGCCAAAGACCGAGATCTGTAGAGAGTCATGAATGCCTACGCCAGCTGGCATGGCACTTGATGATGATGATGATGATGATGATGATGATGATATTGTCTGGTGCTCATAGATGTAGAGGAAAGAGGCAGAGATCAGTGGACTATCAATTGGGGAAGCCTTTGAGGTCACTTTCAATTTTTATGTTGTCTGATGCATCCTGTGATCCCTGCTTCTATTCTCTACTTCTGTGAGTGCCAAACAATACATGTCTGTTTATTTATGACCATGGATAGCTGGAAGATAAACGTTTCTTCTTCTGTGTTCGTCAGGGATGTTGTTTTAGACGTAATTGTGTTGAGCCTGTTTACAGCAGAGCTGTGGTATATGCACCTCTTCGCCAACACATCTGACCTCCTCAGGCATTTGTTGGCTGGGTTATCATCCTGGGAAGATAAACATTTACCCTACATCTATTTAAGGCCTTCTAGCAGGGACCTGGTGTGGGTATATGAAGTGTTAGGATCATCACATTTTGTAGGCCTGAGTGCTGGAGGAATGGTGGTCATTCTTGCCCTCCCGTGGTTAATGATGAGAGCTGGCATTGAAATATAGTCAGATTGTGCTCATCCCATTGTCAGTGTAATGTACTATAGTATGTCCCGAAAAGAATGCCTTCATTCATGATCAATTATTTTGAAAACTTGCATCGTTATGACATTTTTCCGGCCGTCTTATATTTTTAGTTTTAGTCGTTGGATCAACATCACGGCACATGTTTAACCCATAAGTGCTCCGTTTTCCTCCTAACTCAAACCTGAGTCTGGAAAAACTCAGCTCAATGCACGAACTCCGTTGCATCGGCGAGGATCCTGAATTACTTGGGTAGATTTTTAACTCGAAATTTTGCCCGGGCAGCGCCGTTAGGCTACTCTTTTTCGATTTCCAACTGCCAAGGGATTTTTTGCGTGCGCAACCACACACGGGCGTCCGATCTCACTACCCAGAGACCAGGGGAAATTTTATTACTGGAAGTCCAGGTGGATTTTTTAATTACATCCCGGTCCTCACCGGGGCCTGAACCCGGGACCTCCAGCACTCGAGGCGGACACCATACCTCGAGACCACTCAGCCCCCCTACCCCCACCCAAGGAATATGTCTTTGATAGGTCCAAAAACAACTTAAATCATCGAATGCGGCGACATTTCTTTGATGTTTTGCTGAAAAACTAGTGATTTCTCGCTAACAAATTTATGTTTACAGTAATGAAAGCCCCGCCAATTCAGATGACACACAAGGCGTATCCGGATTCGTATGGGAGTGGGTGCAATGAAAGAAGTAGCTTAAAATCAACAGGGTCAGCTGCATTGCACCGGGTTTTTATCCCATATGGCTTAGTTTCTTTCCACAGTGCGGAAAGTGTCGCACAAAGCGCAAACTCCGTACCTCCAGCAATGACCCTTGGGAGTCTCCGAAAAAATGCACTCGTGAAATGAAGGACGCGGCCCGGAATCGAACATACAACCTTCGGAGCCCGAGTCAGATGGCTTGACCACTTCACCACGGAGAATCCCGAGAGGGGTGCAATGTGTAATATTAGTAAAGACAGAGAATTTACAGAGGCATGGGGTAAATAATTTTTAAATTAACAGGAAAGTAGAAGGAATATATTTCTTACCTTATTTTTCATTTCCTTCTTGTTTCTTCAGCTGCTGGTTAATAATGTGTACACAAGTATTCCTGTTAGCTTTTTATATTGAGTTCGTGAAAGCTTCCAAATAGCTGTGCGTTAATGTGCGTATGGAGTGACCAGAAATGATACCGCAATTTAGTCATCATGTTTCCATTTTTAAGGATCTTCCCAGCTGTCTGTGTAGTTTGTTCACACGTACACATGGGTGACAGACCCGCTTTGAGTCTTCGTGAAAGATTGTCTACTCTGCTGTTTACCATTCAGAGACGGAACATGATTACCTGTTTTGCACTATGAAAATAGTTGTCAGTGTCTCTGTAGTGGGCTTTCTTCTTAACGACCAAGATGTTGGTCCTCTTTTCATTGAAGTTTATAGATTGATTCGTATGCACGTGTGTTGTCCCCTAATTTGCTCTCACGTTTCTTGTTATGCCACAATATGTCAGTTTCCACTGCAATATTACTCTTCTGTTGGTATTCAATGCGTTTAGTGTGTGTGTGTGTGTTTTTTTTCTTTTTTTTTTCTTTTTTTTTTCAATACTGTTGTTTGTCACTGCTGAGGGCTTGCGGGATTGAAAATTCATCACTGTGGAATACAAACTGTTGCCATTGACATTATGCTGATGCTGTAATGTTTAGGGCCTGCAATTCTTCTGAATATTTGTAGCAAAATATCCCAGTTGGTGTGCACAGACCTTAATCTGTGTCGGACAATTCCAGTAGGTTGATGACTGCTCTCGGTTGCATAAAATTCAATCCATCCTTTCTCCAATAATCCTCTTCCTATTTCAACACACGGTCCTCAAATTTTTCCAGTAACTTTTATCAATATTTAATAGCACGGACTGGATTAGTATCCTGACGTCTGACAATTTGAATATAGTATTGTCAGCTGCCACCTGTCCTTTAATTTTAGCCCACACAAGTTCTATAGGGTTAAAATGAGAATGATACGGCGGAAGTCTCAAGCACCCATGACGATGCTCTTCTATCAACTTGTCGATTTGATATTTCTTGCTTTTTTGGGGTCTGTTTTACAAGGGACAACAATTCTAGCTAGAAATACGTTTCTGGAAATGGTATATTTTCCATTCGGAGTCATATCTTTATTGCTCCCTTTGTGCTCGATGCTGTACGCATTTTGTCTTCTTGGGCAACAACATTTATATCATGCATTGTCCATAATTGGACACGACGGTCTATCTAGGGATGGAAGCACAGTATTCTCGAGCCAATCTCTAAATACATTACCATTCATCTTATTATGATAATCCCTATTGTCTGTATGCTTTGATACGAACATGAGCCCAGCATTCTGTTGTAAGCCATTATGCGTATTAAAAGCATGGGCCATGACCAAAAGGTGTCCTATACTACTGGGCACATATCGCTTTATCTGTCCATCCACTGATTGCCATTCCTTATCACTTGTGTGGTGCGCATTGATCCACATTTCATCCAAACACACTATGCCATAATTTTCTTTGCACATTTCCCTTATTTCACGTAGGTATCTGTTTCTCATGGTTCCTAAATGCGGTTGCTCGCAAAGATTATTTCTGCCGCCCTTGTACTTTCAAATAGTGAAGATAATGTCCTTATAATTTTCCACAAAGTTGTTTTGGATAGCTCTATGTTATTGTTCTTTCTGAACCAAACCCTAAGTTTTCTTACAGTCACTGTTTCTTTGTCAGCCAGCATTTTTATAATGCTGGATAATCCTGGATATAAAATCCAAAATTTTTATAATTTTAGGAGTCTCCGTGGCGAAGTGGTCAAGCCTTTTGACTCGGGCTCCAAAGGTCGTTGGTTCAATTCCGGGCCGCATCCTTCGGTTCACAAGTTAAATTTTTCGGAGACTTCTCGTGGGTTGTCGCTAGAGCTGCGGTATTCTTGCTTTGTGCGATGCTTTCCGTGCTGTGGAAAGAGACCGAGCCATATGGGATAGAACCCGGTGCAATGAAGTCGACCCTGTCGTATATCAAGCGACTTTTTAAAGCATTTTTATAATAGCTCGCCTTATGACATCTTTGTCAAAGCTGTCGACGAAATGACCGTTTACTCAAACCCAATGTATGCATTGATCTTTTTTCGGAATTTGTAATAGTATAAAACAGTTTCCTGCGATCAGCTCCTTGACAAAAATATGTGTACAACTTATAGCGATTCTTTGAAGTGTATAATTTTGCATTCAATCCCATTGAAAAATATTCACACATTTCAATGTTAGCGATAAGTGGTAAGATTTTTTTTTTTTAAACATATTAATCAGGTTTCATGAAATAACCCACATTTTGAGACACCTCTGAATGAACAGCCCTAGTTTAAACAACACGGGTAGTTGGCATAAGGCCAATCCCGTGAAAAAACGAACAATATTCAACAGTGAGTGCTGATTGTCTGGCAACGCTGTAATACATTTAAAATTATGAATTTCATCTCAGACCCGTAAATTATATACCGCATATAAACAAACTTTGAAATCTGCTGTAAAATCTCCAGAACAAAAAATTTTTTGTTGGGTGGACATAATGATAAGGTTATATACTAAATCTCATAATTTTCCCTCAGTTGGTTACTGAGATATGGATGTTTATATTGGGGCGAAAAAAAAAAAACGTACTATAACTATTACATCAGTAATAATCGCCCATATCTATATTGCTGAATCAAATTCTCTCTCTCTCTCTCTCTCTCTCTCTCTCTCTCTCTCTCTCTCTCTCTCTCTCTCTCTCTCTCTCTCTCTCTCTCTATCTATCTATCTCTCTGGAGGTGTGGTTGGGGGTGTGGGTGGGGAGAGGATGTGTGGGTGGGGGGGGGATGTGTATGTGGGTGGGCACGAGATGTGTGGGTTGGTGGGGGATGTTTGTGTGGGTAGCGAGTGTGTTTGGGTTGGGGGAACAGGTGAGGGCATTGTGTGTGGGTGGGGGATGTGCAGGAGGGGGATGGGTTGGTTGGTGGGGTATGTATGTGTCCTTGGGTGTGTGTGTGTGTGGGTGGATGATGTGTGGGTAGGTGGAAGATGGGCCTCATAACATGGTAATGTGCCTTGTTTATGTTTACAACATTCAATTTCACAATGTTTTTTTTTCTTCCTGTGTAAATGTATAATGCTCTTGATGAACGAAAGATGAGTGATTGGAAGGGCCGAATGTAAGATGGGCCTGCGTGCCCAATTTGTGACCCTTTTAAAATAAAGTTGATTTGATTTGATTTCTCTCTCTCACGCTCTCTCACTCTCTCTCCACCACCACCTTCACCACTGCCACTAGCACCAGTACCACCAAAACTAACTCCACTGTCACCTGCGCCATCACCACCTCCAACGCCACCTCCACCACCCCCACCATAACTACCTCACTTCCACTTCCACCTCCGCCATCACCACCTCCAACACCATTCGACCTCCACTTCCACCTCCGTTATCTCCACTTCCACCACCACCACCAAAACTACCTCCACCTCCACCACCACTACAACCTCCACCTCCACCACTACTACAACCTCCACCTCCACTTCTGCCACCACCAAAACTACCTCCACCTCCACCACCACTACAACCTTCACCTCCACTTCCGTCATCATGAAAACTACCTCCACCTCCACCACCACTACAGCCTCCACCTCCACTTCCGCTACAACGAAAACTACCTCCACCATCACCTCCCCCAACACCTGTAGGGACACTGCACTGGAAAAGTGAGGAAATAAAACTTACCAATGGGTAGATAGTTACCTTGAATGGAATCGTCTAGAGAAAACAAACCAAAGTCACTACTGCTGACCTTTGACGTGTAGAACTAGGTGATGCACTCCTTTCATAAGAGAAATGAGGAAGATATACTTTTCAATAGTTGTTTATTTTCCTATGTCTTCAGAAACATTTTTGTTTTATTATTTATCTTCTGTTCAGTTGACTTTTTCATGTGCTGAGCAGAGTATCTTAGTGTGATCTGATGGAAGAGGTTAATTGATAGTTCACATAACGTAATGAGAATGTTTCCTGAATCCAGGCAACCAATAAATTCTTGCCAGTTCTGCCTGCCACAGCCCAAACGTAATGTTGAACTTTTTCATTTTTCTTGTCATTTCAGCAAAAGAGAGAGCAGCAATGGCTGGCTGAGGTGCGCAGGAAAAGCCAAGAGGCACTGGCTGAGAGGCAGCAGAAGCTGAAACAGCAGCAGCAGGATCCATCACAGCAGAAGCCCGAACTCCTGCCTGTGGTGAACCAGGTTCTTGAAGTTCAAAATAAGCCAGATCAGGTAGTTCACCTGAATGAAGGCCAGGCTCAGGCTCATCCACAACCAATCCTGCAGGCAGGAGATAAGCCTGCTCTGGCAAATGATACCAACAATAACATGGATAATAGGAGAAATGATGTGGATAATAAGATCGCCAACAATAATATTTTGAATGCAGGTGTTTATGCTGTGAAAGAGGTCTTGAATGAGACTCTTCAGCAAAAACCTTTAGCTCAAGGTGTCCTTCAAGGAAATCCTGATGAGCTGAAGAATCCGATGAACCAGAACAAGGAGATTCAGCCTCTACCATTAGATGGCAAGCAAAATATTCCCCTTGACAAACTAAATGGCAGTGAGCCCATCAAAAGCCAGGAGCAACCTGCTGAAGTTGCAGTAAATGTTCCTAACAATCCTCCGGTGCAGAACAGAGAAGCAAACAATGTGAATCCCCCAGCTGGAAATGTGAATGCTCAAAATGGGAACGTGCCATCTGTGGAAAACAGTGGACAGAATGGGCAGTTGCCAAACAATGTCCCAAACTTGCTGAGTAACAACAACAATCAGTGGACTAAGTATGACTTTAATAATGCCAATCAGAATGTGAATCCCCAACAGCCGCCGCAGCAGATGCAGCAGCAGCCTCAGATCGGAGGCATCAACCTCAGCTGGGATTGGGAGGACTTTTCTATCATGTTCAACTCTTATGGAGCTGCCGAGATGAAAGTCAGGCGGTCACCACATCCCACTACAGGGGAACCCTGGCCTTTGCCACAGTACTACTCAAAGAAGGATGATAAAGTAAGTACTTTCCAGTTGTCTGTATTGTGTCTTCTCCTGCATCATCATCATCATCATTCATCATCATTGTTGTTGTTGATGAAGAGAAGAGGCATTGGAGAATATCATGACAACTGGAGAGATCAATGGGAACAGAGGTAGAGGCAGACCAAGAGATCAATGGGAACAGAGGTAGAGGCAGACCAAGAGGTCAATGGGAACAGAGATAGAGGCAGACCAAGAGATCAATGGGAACAGAGGTAGAGGCAGACCAAGAGATCAATGGGAACAGAGGTAGAGGCAGACCAAGAGATCAATGGGAACAGAGGTAGAGGCAGACCAAGAGATCAATGGCAACAGAGGTAGAGGAAGACCAAGAGATCAATGGGAACAGAGGTAGAGGCAGACCAAGAGATCAATGGCAACAGAGGTAGAGGAAGACCAAGAGATCAATGGAAACAGAGGTAGAGGAAGACCAAGAGATCAATGGCAACAGAGGTAGAGGAAGACCAAGAGATCAATGGGAACAGAGGTAGAGGAAGACCAAGAGAAATTGTGTTGTTGTTAATTGCGCTTGTTTGCTTTGAACTCTAGCGTAGCCCATACATATTCTACTACTAGCAGGGTCGATTGTGATTTTAAAATTGAGTATTTACAAATGTGACCACCACAGGTAGATAGGCCTTGACAAACAAAATCTAATGGTACCTCAATAATGCCTGTATGTCAATTCTTAGTGAAGATATTCGCAATTTTGTAAAGATGAAACAGATAGATTTTCTCATGTTCCTCATATGTTATTGGAACTCTTCAACGTGTCTTATTTTTTTCAGTTTCCGGCCGACCCGAGTTTGTATCAAACTGGTTATGACGGATACGCAATCCGACGTCATCGATATGTTCCGTCATGTTAAATGATAAATAAATAGCACAAGTATACAAATAAATTATTAATAATCTTTAAACGTGTATTCTCTTTAACTTTAATAGTTCACATTGCAGGATGTTAGTCGATTCCAATTGATATTCATGTCGGCCGCCATCTTTGCTTTCCATGAACAAAGACGAAACTCATGAGGGGAAATAATGTTTTTCTACCACCATAATTGACCATAATCAATTAAACTTTCCACATAAATGTAAAAATGGGTGCAGAATTCGAATATACATCTAAAAATATTGTACAATTAAGTACACATGCTTTAAAAAATAAAATTATTTACTTTACGGCAAATAATTAATTGTATTAAAAAGCTATGATTATTTCAACCAATCACCGTGCACAAAATATTAGATGGATTTTTTCACGGAAACCCCAGATGACAACTGTTATTGTCACGTGCTATTTGAATGAATGAATGACGTGGGGAATGGTCTTTACAGAAGCCATTTTTGACGACACCGTGGAAAAGTCCGGGGTGATGCTGTACATAACTTCCGGTTCAATTTCGGGTCACGGCATGATCGAAAGCCCAACTACTGCTTCTAGTGCACTGGACTAATTTTTGTGTGTGGATTAGCTTCCTAATTACCATTGCCCCTCGCCATCAGGCGAACCCACTCCAACTTGAGTTACTTGTAATTTACGTTTCCAAGTGAAGGACGAGAAGTCAACATTTTAGTCCAACTGACTGATGTAGTCGTTGAGCCTGCTACCTCGGCATCAGCACACCGGATGTTTAGAATGAGTGCTCATATCCATTTGGCCAAGCTGACCTGTTCTGGATGGACTGAGATGGTGGCATGCAGGAATAACATCAGCAGAGTTGATCCAGGGCTCTAGGGACAGATCTGTGAACAGACATGATACATCATTTATCAATATTAATATACGCTATATCATACATCAATAATTCATCATTGTCATCATAATTATCATCATCATTTCTCTCATAATCATCAGTGTCGCCATCATAATTAGTTATGAATTGTTTATTAACATATTTCTCTAATTCAGTTGAGTGGAGCTAAGAACTGACATCACTGCACTCAGGACATTCCCATACTCGTTTCGTCCCGTCTTTCAATGACCAGCGAAGAGTCATACTAATAACCGCTCCCACTGCTATCCGATTGAAACTTCTCCTGGTCTTCCCTCTCAGTTTTGAGATTCTTCCAGTACCCCTGCCTATCCACCGCAATATAATTCTTTCCACATACGGATTCCTAATCTGTTTCTCCATTTCACCACCTGGTCCCACAGGCGCTCGACCACCTCTCCCTTGTCCATAGGTAATCTACCACCATGAGGTGCATTCCCTGCCAGCCTATCGGTCTGTTCATACCTCCGCGCTCATGCATGGCCAGGGCGAAAAATCTATGCAATTCTCACAATCTGTGACCTCTGAAGCGAGGATAGCTTCTCTAATTACTATCACCATGCTGATTATCAGCACTGCCGTAATCTCTTCTTTATTTTAATCTCTGTCACCATTTTCTTCTTATCATTTTTAATTATCACCATCATCTTCATTGCATCATATCATTATTGGCATCAACCATTCATTCATTCATTCATTCAGTAACATGTCCTTTGCAGAACCTCGCTCCTATAACAACCTTCTGGAAAGCCTCTCGATCATAAGCAAGATGTCCTGCATCCGATACACCCATCTGGAGATCATCTGCCACATCCTGCACCCATCTTCTCTTTGACCTCCCTCTTCTTCTCTTCCCAGGCATATACTCCTCCATTATTGTTCTCTCCAAACTTTCATGACGTTTCAAATGACTAAAATATTTAAATTTTCTTTGTTTTATCGTCTTTAGTAGCGAACCTTCTTCAATATTCAGCTCTTGAGGTCTGGATGCATTTGTTCTTTTCTTTATCCAAGATATTCTTAGAATTTGTCTATAACATTTATATTCAAAGGCATTTACGCGCTGTTCAGCTTGTTTAGTACGTGTCCAGGACTCACAGGCGTATGTTGCAATGGGGAAGATGCATGCTCTTAAAAATCTAATTTTTGTACTTCTATCTGTCCCACTCCACAATTAATTCAGTTGTTTTACTTTTTGAAGCTCAATAAATATTCATCTTTTAATTTCTTTCATTGTGTCACCGTTGTTGATAATCAATGACCCAAGATATTCAAAATTTTCCACCACCTCCAATTTTTCCTCATTAACATATATTTCTTTCACCATATTAGTTTTATCTGGGCATCAACATGCTACATCAAAATACTGCATGATTGTGTGAGTACATCAATTTCATGACTTTGAGAACAAACCAACTGCATGGTTTTGTGAATACATCAATTTCATGATTGTGAGAACAAACCAACTGCATGGTTTTGTGAATACATCCAATCAACTTCATGATTGTGGAAACAGACCAACTGTGTGGTGTTTGTGAATACATCAATTTCATGATTGTGAGAACTAACCAACTGCAAGATTTTGTCAAAACATCAATATCATGATTGCGAGAACAAAGCAACTGCAAGGTTTTGTGAAAACATCAATTTCATGGTTGTGAGAACAAACCAACTGCATGGTTTTGTGAATACATCCCATCAACTTCATGATTTTGTGAATAAACCGTTTGACTTTGGGAATAAACGAACATCACAAGACTGAGCAGTTATGCACTTGCCCTGAGCATTATGCCATTAATTCCTCGTCATAATCCAGTGTAAGTGCTTATCATTCAGCTATGATAAAGCTCTATTTGTATCTTCTAGATATATAAAGTCAGCAAAGAGTTACATTTCATCCCAACGGGAGTCAAGTGTGACATTCTGGAGGAAGGATTGACACGACATCTACAGCGGACCGTGCGGGGCTGTGTCGAGGACATGTACGACAACCTGCAGAACGCAGAGGGATCCCCAATAGAGGACCCAGCCTTGAGGTACGAAAGGGATGAATTTGTGAAGGCCCCTATGATCACCAGGGTTGAAGTCAAGGTCAGAAAGCCCTGTGATAAATATCCTTCGCTGGAGTCTGATGAGTCATGTAAGTGCATTGTATATTGTTTGTTCTCAGCGAGAACTTCTTTAATGTTAAGCTTTCATATTTGAGTACAGAAGACACAAATAATAGATCGCATAATTTATTGCCAGGCATATTTTGCTGCATCTCATCAGGTGCATACTGAGGTGGCAAAAGGGGTATGGATGCAGTTCGTAATCCCGCATACCCAAGATCAAAACACAGCTGCAAGCAATTTGGCAGCAGACCACCTCACGTTGGTTTTCTATGAAAAAGGTATGGGTGCTGGTCGTTCAGAAATGGCCAGCTACTGAACATAAACATGCCAAGAGATCACAACAGCGTAACAATGCGGGTGTTGACTGTGACGTCCTGTAAAGAATACTGAGGAGACTCAAAATAAAACAAAGCAAGCATTGAATCTATCGAGCTGAAATATGCATATTCCCAAACATAATTTAAGATCTACCTGCGCAAAAGAGGAAGAATTAAAATGGTTTGACAGAATCACCAATGTGGAGCTCATGAAGCGAACTAGACAAACACCAGTCAACCAAGAGGTGAAGAAAAGACACTGGCACTGAATTGGAGATTCATTGAGAAAACTAGAGAATAATATAACTGGAAAGGGCTTTTTTCTGGAATCCACAGGGCGAAAGAATTAGAGGACGACCTATAAACACAAAGAGAAGAGAGGTAGAAAGATAATGAATAATATGAAGAGGACATGGATGAAGCAGTATGGGATAACCAAGGATATGAGGGCTTGGAGTGAGTTCATTGAGGGTCTGTGTCCCAATACCTTATAAAGGAAGAAAGAAGAATTTAAATTCTAAAAAGTAATTATAACTATTATGTCTTTTTGTTTACACAACAATGGTGTATGCATATGAATTACAACTGCATCAGTATATCTTAACATTTGTCCATTTTGTGTTTTAAACAATCTATGTTAAACATCATCATCCATTGGCCTTTCCTGTGCAAAACTTTATTCCCATAACACAATTGTATCATCCATATGTCCTGCCTCTGTTATTGCCTTGTGTAAATCAACTATCACACCTTGAATCCATCTACAAGGGGGTTTCAAGTCAAAACCTTAAATGCTTTTTTTTTGAGTGAATATATTCTGAAAAAGTAAATCACTTGGGGGATAGGTCTGGTGAATACAGGAGATGTGGTACAAATTGAAAGTGAAGAATTTCAATGGTCTCAACCATTGCATAGGCAGTATGGGGTCAAACATTGTCATTTTGCAAAAGGACACCTTTACTCAGAAGTCCATGTTGTTTGGATTTCATTGTGGGTCAAAACTTCCTACTCCACTCATACACTTGCTGGACTGACAGGCATACATCACCACACTGGACCTTCATTTGCCGATGAATTTCTGTAGGTTTCACGCCATCACTGATTTTTTTTTAAATGGATAACAGAACGCTGCTGTTCTTTTGTGCATGTAAACAGCCGGGCGGCCATCTTTAAACTGTCAGTATGACGTCAGCATGTTCATTTGCACCATGATGTCACTTGCTTAACACTCTTGACATCTTTAACAAAATATTGACAGGTTACAAGACAATGGTGTTGTTATTGTAACTTTTATCACACTTTTAAGGTTTTCATTTGAAGCCCCCTTGTATGTTGTATTTTTCCTATGCTTCACATCCCTGGTACTCTTTCCTCCATAATTATCTGTTCTCTCTAGTTACTTTGACTGTTGTAATTTTTATAAGCATCTGTTAGTTAGTTAGTCAACAGATCATCCTCATGGCACCTCGAACCACTCAGTTATAAGTGCTCGGACCCTCTCCTCAGTAAATCCCGCAGTGTGTAGCAACTAACAACACCAGTTCTAATTTGGTTTATTAGTCTTCTTTGGCTTCCCGCACCTCTTTTTTACTTGCTGTTCTCGCAGTCTGGCCATGGTTGTAAATTCACAGTCATCACTTGGTTCTCGCAAACGACTTACTTCTTGTAGTGCATTCAGTATATCAGCCTGTTCCATGGCTCGTCCGCCCTCTTTGTACACCTGCATGCCCTGGCATGAAAATGAAACTAATCTTTACCAGCCATGACCGCTCCAGAGACAACACTACAGTCTTCGGACCCACCCTATCTTCCTGAGCAAACTCATTGAGTATTTTTTAAACATCGGTAAAGAAGATAGTCTGCCGTTGCTTTCCTTCTTGGCGGTGACCATACTGGTTGTTAACTTTAACCATGGTCTATGTAAAGAGATCCTCTGCCTATATCTGCAAACTTGAGACCATAACCAACGCCTATTAGCTGTTCTCATGCTGAATCTACCGACCTGCTCACATAGAGTCATGTTACCCAGGTCCGTGTTTCGCCATGATCCCTTCATAACCTGTGTTTACTGATCCTGACTTTGCATTCAGGTCATCCATTAAACTTGGGATATTGCCATTTCTTTGAATATTTATAGTACTTTGAAGTTGCATGTAATATTCCTCAACTGATTCATCCTGATTATTTGTTGATGTGTAGTGTAACACTGAGTCACATATGTTCATGATTTATTTTGGATTTTTTGATAATATATTATTCATGATGAAATGTTTGATGTATTAGAAATGGATATATTAATAATTTATGCTTGTTTTAGAAATGAATATATTCATGATGTATTTTTGGTGTTTTAGAAATGAATATATTCATGATGTTTTTGCACTTTGAAAATGAAATATTCAGGATTTGTGTATGTTTCAGAAATGAATATATTCATTATTTATTTTTAATGTTTTAGAAATGAATATATTTATGACGTGTGTATATGTTGTTTATTTTTTTTTTAAAGAATTACAAATTCATAACTTGTTTATTGTGTTAGAAATGACAAATTAAAGATGTTTTTTTTTTAAATTTTAGAAATGTCATATTCATTATTTAATGTTTTAGAATGACATATTCATGAATTGTGTGTGTGTGTTTTTTGTTTTTTTTTTTGGTTTTGGGAATAAAAATATTCATGATCATTAAAATTTGCAGATGACCTGGTTGTCAAAAAGAGAAAAACATACATCTGGGCCAATGAGGTCTGGGGTGCTCTCAGGGGTCTGGAGACATTTGGACATCTGGTGTGGCGAGGCACAGATGGACATGTAAGTGTGATGACTTTATAACTGTATGTGTGTGAATGTCACTTGCACTTGACTGACTGGCACCTTACCATCTTGATAGACTACAGTTTGTAAAATGGAGTTATTTGTGCTCCATAGCACAAAGCTTTGGCTGAATTAAGAAACTCTGTGTTGCTCATGCAGCATGATGTGTCTCTCTCTCTCTCTCTCTCTCTCTCTCTCTCTCTCTCTCCCTCTCCCTCTCCCCCTCTCTGTCTCTAAATAAAGTGTTTGTTTGTTCATTCTCTCTCTCTCTCTCTCTGTCTCCCTCTCACTCCCTCTCTCCCTCTCCCCCTCTGTCTCTAAATAAAGTGTGTTCGTTCATTCGTTCTCTCTCTCTCTCTCTCTCTCTCTCTCTCTCTCCTCCCTCTCTCTCTCTCTCACTCCCTCCCTCCTCCCTCTCCCCCTCTCTGTCTCTAAATAAAGTGTATTCGTTCGTTCTCTCTATCTCTCTCTCCTCTCTCTTTCTCTTTGTCTCTGTCTCTCTCTCTCTCTCTCTCTCTCTCTCTCTCTCTCTCTCTCTCTCTCTCTCTCTCTCTCTCTCTCTCTCTGTCTCTCTCTCTCTCTCTCTCACACACAGCCTGGCTAGTTTACCCAAGAAGAAAAGTAACACCAATATGTCTGGAACAAGACAAGCTGCAGAATGTTTTTACTGTCTGCCTGTTGGAGCTTCCATCCTAGGTCAGCTGCTGAACAAGGATTAGGGCCTAACAATCCCTGCCATGACATTTAGTCTGTAGGTTGCATTTCCTCACACTAGGATAAGGCTTGTACCCTTTCAATTGCGCTCCTCCATCAGAAGCCTTTACATTATGTTGGGTTTGGTGATTGCAGCCCAACATTTGATGCTAACAGAAAGCAGGTAGTACCATCTACTGTTATACAGTAGCACAATCACATCTGACTAAAGATGTTTGCATTTATTGACAATTAACTATTCAAATACAATATTGTTAAATGCTAAGTAAAACTTAAGTTTCTAAATAATACACTTTTCAACTGTGAACTTTTAAACAGCAAACTTATAAACTGTCAATATTAATTTAAAAGTTTATGAATTATAAAATTATTATCTCCAAGCTTTTAAACAATAAATATGTAATTGTAAATTATAAACTTTTCAGTTGCTAACTTTATATTTAATCTACACATTTATACACTTTCAAATATTAACTAAAAGTTTGTACACTTTCAAATTATAAACCTCAAACATTTAAATAAGAAATGTATATTTGTAAACTGAATGACACTTGCATTTAAAAACCTTAAAATGGTCTCCTGTTAACTATTCAGCTACAACATTGTTAATTGCTAGCTAAGACTTCTAAGTTTCTAAATAATAAACTTTTCCAAACAATGTATTCCTTTAGTGAATTTAAACACAGAAACCACAAACAATATGTCGTATGATTTATTGCCTGGCGTGTTTCGCTGCATCTCATTAGGTGCATGCTGTGGATTTATCTGTCATATTGATTTATTGATTGATTGATTGATTTAGGAACTGACATCACAGCATTCGGGGCGTTCCCATAAGCGCTCCGTCCCCATCCTCAGCAGCCAGCAAAGAGTTCGAACACTAATAGTACCAGTAGCAATCTGATTATATGTCCGTCTCGCCTTTCCTCTGAGCGTCGATCGTCGGCCAGATCCCCTCATCACCCCTCGCTGTCGTATTCTTGTCAGACCATGGTGATCCATCTGCTCCTCCGAGGTGTACACATGCTCCCACAAGGCCGCAACCACGTCTTCCTTATCATGCATCAATACTCCACCAAGTTTTGCAGAGCCAGCCAACGTGTCATATGAATGTCATATTTATCTGTCATATGAAGTGAATAAATAAATAATACTTAAGCTGAAAAAATTTAACTTTTGTAATTTAATTAAACAATTACAATTTATTTCATCCATGTATTCACTTTATATGATATACAGGGTGTTTGTAAAATCTCACTACACTTTGTATGTAGAACAAATTAAAAAATATAGGTCTTGCTGTCATCAAAATATGTGCTCCATAGTCCATCGTGAAGCAGTAAGCAATGAATGTCTGTTGTCTGCTGGAGTAATTCTTTGCACTCCAAACAGAATGGTGTTATCAACGGAAGGAAGAATTTTTTTTCAAGTTTGTTCTACATACAAAGTGTAGTGAGACTTTACAATCACCTGGTATAACTCTGCAGTATGCACCTGACGCTTCACACAGGAAAATTTCCAGAACTGACATCTGTCATGTTAGAACTATGTATGAATTTGGAAAGGCAGCAAAAGTAGTAGTAGAAATGACATATAACAACAGTACCTTAAACCACGAAGGGAAGAGAAGTGGATGTAGAGATGAATAATGTTGGAGGACATGGGGGGAGCTGCAGGAGATGGCTTCTACATCTTTTAGAAAACCAGCTGCAAAATTGGACCAACCATGAACATGTCTACAGACAAGTACAGAAAAACAACTCAGCCAACTCAGTTGAAAGGAAGCTGTTCTTGAAGAAGCATGACAGAATGCAGAGAAAGCCGTGAGAAGTCTGAATCGTCGAGTAACATAATTTCACCCAGGAAAATCTCTCTAGAATTGGCATCTGCCGTGTGAGAATTGTGTGTGAATTGGGAAAGGCAGCACAGGTAGTAAGGGAAATTAAATATAATTTTTAAAATTTAGCTGCATATCCTTTACGGGACGGCACAGGCAACCCCAGTATTGTTTGGCTGTTTGTGATCTCTTGTCAAGTTTACATTCAGTCGTTTGGCATTGCTTTCTGAATGACCAGTACCCATACCATTTTATGAAAAACCCAACGCAAGTCTGCTGCCAAATCACCCACAGCTGTGTTTCAAACAGCGACGTGTGGGATTACTAGATGTGTCCGTAATGCCTTTGCCTACGGAAATATAACAACAATACCTAAATCACAAAGGGAGAGAAATAGATGTAGAGGGGAATAATATTGGAGGACATGGAGAGACTGAAGGAGTAGGCAAAATGCAGGAGGGCTTGTCGTGAGCTGGTTGAGGGCAATGTTGTTTTGAGACATAAAAGACAGAAGAAGAAATATTAAGTTGTAAATTAATTAGAGAAATTAGACGTAGACAGTCAAAATTTTTTGGACGTGTTATGAGAAGAAATTAATTGGAGAACTTGGTGACAATTGGCAAGATTGAAGGGAACATACCAAGAGGAAGACTGAGAAGTAAATACCTGGATGGCTTGGCCACATGGCATGGTCGAGACAGGAACACTGAGCTGATCCATGACTCTGGTGATCGAGTGAAATGGCGAGTCATGACTGCCCACGCTTTCCGGCATGGCACATGATTGATTGAGGCTGGGAAAGATAGTCCCATAGTATATACTGCCATTGGGGTGTGGACTGTTGTAGGCTGGGAAAGATAGTCTCATAGTAGATAATGCCATTGGGGTGTGGACTATTGTAGGCTGGGAAAGATAGTCCCATAGTAGATAATGCCATTGGGGTGTGGACTATTGTAGGCTGGGAAAGATAGTCTCATAGTAGATACTGCCATTGGGGTGTGGACTGTTGTAGGCTGGGAAAGATAGTCCCATAGTATGTAGGCTGGGAAAGATAGTCCCATAGTAGATAATGCCATTAGGGTGTGGACTATTGTAGGCTGGGAAAGATAGTCCCATAGTAGATACTGCCATTGGGGTGTGGACTATTGTAGGCTGGGAAAGATAGTCCCATAGTATATACTGCCATTGGGGTGTGGACTATTGTAGGCTGGGAAAGATAGTCCCATAGTAGATAATGCCATTGGGGTGTGGACTATTGTAGGCTGGGAAAGATAGTCCCATAGTAGATAATGCCATTGGGGTGTAGACTATTGTAGGCTGGGAAAGATAGTCCCATAGTAGATACTGCCATTGGGGTGTGGACTGTTGTAGGCTGGGAAAGATAGTCCCATAGTAGATACTGCCATTGGGGTGTGGACTGTTGTAGGCTGGGAAAGATAGTCCCATAGTAGATAATGCCATTGGGGTGTGGACTGTTGTAGGCTGGTAAAGATAGTCCCATAGTAGATAATGCCATTGGGGTGTGGACTGTTGTAGGCTGGTAAAGATAGTCCCATAGTAGATAATGCCATTGGGGCGTGGACTGTTGTAGGCTGGTAAAGATAGTCTTATAGTAGGTAATGCCATTGGTGTGTGGACTGTTGTAGGCTGGTAAAGATAGTCCCATAGTATATACTGCCATTGGGGTGTGGACTGTTGTAGGCTGGTAAAGATAGTCCCATAGTATATACTGCCATTGGGGTGTGGACTGTTGTAGGCTGGTAAAGATAGTCCCATAGTAGATAATGCCATTGGGGTGTGGACTGTTGTAGGCTGGTAAAGATAGTCCCATAGTAGATAATGCCATTGGGGCGTGGACTGTTGTAGGCTGGTAAAGATAGTCTTATAGTAGGTAATGCCATTGGTGTGTGGACTGTTGTAGGCTGGTAAAGATAGTCCCATAGTATATACTGCCATTGGGGTGTGGACTGTTGTAGGCTGGTAAAGATAGTCCCATAGTATATACTGCCATTGGGGTGTGGACTGTTGTAGGCTGGGAAAGATAGTCCCATAGTATATACTGCCATTGGGGTGTGGACTGTTGTAGGCTGGGAAAGATAGTCCCATAGTAGATAATGCCATTGGGGTGTGGACTGTTGTAGGCTGGGAAAGATAGTCCCATAGTAGATAATGCCATTGGGGTGTGGACTGTTGTAGGCTGGTAAAGATAGTCCCATAGTAGATAATACCATTGGGGTGTGGACTGTTGTAGGCTGGGAAAGATAGTCCCATAGTAGATAATGCCATTAGGGTGTGGACTGTTGTAGGCTGGGAAAGATAGTCCCATAGTATATACTGCCATTGGGGTGTGGACTGTTATAGGCTGGGAAAGATAGTCCCATAGTAGATAATGCCATTGGGGTGTGGACTGTTGTAGGCTGGGAAAGATAGTCCCATAGTAGATAATGCCATTGGGGTGTGGACTGTTGTAGGCTGGGAAAGATAGTCCCATAGTAGATAATGCCATTGGGGTGTGGACTGTTGTAGGCTGGGAAAGATAGTCCCATAGTATATACTGCCATTGGGGTGTGGACT
The DNA here is from genome assembly GCA_963921405.1 of Cepaea hortensis. Classification (NCBI taxonomy): domain Eukaryota; kingdom Metazoa; phylum Mollusca; class Gastropoda; order Stylommatophora; family Helicidae; genus Cepaea; species Cepaea hortensis. The sequence continues at coordinate 104,434,268 of OY992876.1, read as the reverse complement.
GTTGTAGGCTGGGAAAGATAGTCCCATAGTAGATAATGCCATTGGGGTGTGGACTGTTGTAGGCTGGGAAAGATAGTCCCATAGTAGATAATGCCATTGGGGTGTGGACTGTTGTAGGCTGGGAAAGATAGTCCCATAGTAGATAATGCCATTGGGGTGTGGACTGTTGTAGGCTGGTAAAGATAGTCCCATAGTAGATAATGCCATTGGGGTGTGGACTGTTGTAGGCTGGGAAAGATAGTCCCATAGTAGATAATGCCATTGGGGTGTGGACTGTTGTAGGCTGGGAAAGATAGTCCCATAGTAGATAATGCCATTGGGGTGTGGACTGTTGTAGGCTGGTAAAGATAGTCCCATAGTATATACTGCCATTGGGGTGTGGACTATTGTAGGCTGGTAAAGATAGTCCCATAGTAGATAATGCCATTGGGGTGTGGACTGTTGTAGGCTGGTAAAGATAGTCCCATAGTAGATAATGCCATTGGGGTGTGGACTGTTGTAGGCTGGGAAAGATAGTCCCATAGTAGATAATGCCATTGGGGTGTGGACTGTTGTAGGCTGGGAAAGATAGTCCCATAGTAGATAATGCCATCGGGATGTGGACTGTTGTAGGCTGGGAAAGATAGTCCCATAGTAGATAATGCCATTGGGGTGTGGACTGTTGTAGGCTGGGAAAGATAGTCCCATAGTAGATAATGCCATTGGGGTGTGGACTGTTGTAGGCTGGGAAAGATAGTCCCATAGTAGATAAGACCATTGGGGTGTGGACTGATAGACCTTCACATATTCTAGGTCATGATGTATTAGGTGGAAGTGGCCACTTTTTTTCTTCACCACCTTTTCTTTCCCAACAATTCCCAGAGAATTCTGAAAATGGTAGACTTGCAGATGTTAAAACTGTGCTACGTAATTCCCAGAGAATTATGAAAATGGTAGGCTTGCAGGTGTTAAAACTGCAGTCGCTCAATTTCCAGAGTTAGTGTAGTTTGATGTCACCAGTATTATATGCTGTTTGATGACACTTGAAGACAGTTTTGTGGGACAGATTCCAGTCCGTGGAAGTCAGATGCAGACTTTTCAACTGTAACATACTGCTGTATGTGAAGTCGATATACCTGTTACTACTTCTAGCGCATTTTTATGAATTAGATTTCCCTATTACCAGTGTCCCTCGCCATCAGGCGAACCCACTCTGACTTCTGAGATACTACCTCAGTATCACCACACCTGAAGTTTCAGAGCTAGAGCTTTTATCCACTCAGCCATGGTGATGATGAGGATGATGTTTGTAATGATGACGATCGTGATAAGGATGATGATGAAGGTCGTGATAATGATTGATGATGATGATGATGGTGGTCGTGATCATGATGGTGGTGATGTTGTGATAATGATGATGATGTGGATGGTTGTGATAATGATTATAGTGATGATGATGTCAGTCGTGATAATGACGATGGTCATTATGATGATTGTCGTGATCATGATGATGATGGTTGTGACGGTCGTGATGATGATTACAGTGTTGTGATCATGATGAGGGTGATTATGATGACGGTTGTGATAATGATGAGGTAGATGATGATGACAGTCATGATAATGATGATGGTCATGATGATGATAATAATAAACTGAAACAGGTGATTACACAGTTGTGACAAGAAACAAATAATCTCTTCAATACTATTGGTGCTTCCATGGATTTGTTTTCCTTCTGTTTTTCCAGCTGTACATTAAAGAAACAGTCATCAGTGACTATCCAAGATTTCCGCACCGTGGCCTTCACATTGACACTTCCCGCCACTTTTTGTTCAAAGAGGTCATTCTGGATATCCTCGTAAGTCCTGTAGCATCTGTCCTGTATTTTCCTTGATCTAGATAATGTCCTTGTGTTGTGAATGTAGAAATGTTTTTTTATTTTTTAAAAGAGGGGAGGAGGGTTTAAAGAAAAGAGGATTGACTTCACTGCATCAGGTTTTATTGTGTGGGGCTGGGACTCTATGCTGAGCGACCTATTGAAATCTTTGAACTCCATTGTTCCAGCCATGTCCCCCCCCCCCCCCCCCCCTTTCCCTCCAGGGTTGTCATAAAACAGTGCACAACTAAACCGAATGATGGAATGTAAAAATGAACCCAATTCCTTTGGAGCGCAAGGCAGGCAACTTGGCTACTGCACCACAGATGCCCCAGGGATTAAAAGAAGACTGAGCTAATAGAGTGCTATATAAAACCCATATTATTGTATGGATGTGAAGCATGGACAATGAGCAGACAAGCTGAGAAACATCTAATGGCTATAGAAACATGGTTTCTAAGGGAAATGCAAAGAATACCATAAAAGGGCAGAAAAGCAAAAGAGGAAGTAATACATGAAGCAAATGAAAATTGTATATTTACTACAGAAATCAGAGTTGGATGGTCCAGATGTTTTGGCATGGTATGAGAACTAAACCTGAAAACTTAGTGACACTTGGTAAAATTAATGGGAATAAATCTGAACAAATACCTGATCTAAGACTGGTGATTGAGTAAGATGGCAAACTATGACATAAAATGGGTACCAAAAAATTACCTGTGAAATAAAGGTGGATGGCATGATATTGACATCACAAATCAGTGTCAAAATATTGAGCTGACACTAAATACTAAGTATGCCTCAGCTTATGACACGTGGTCCTTTATTACTTTATTTACAATCCTAAACATGTCTTTACTACTGTACTTACTTGCAATCCCAAACATTACTACTTTACTTACTTACAATCCCAAACATTTATTTACTACTTTACTTACTTACAATCCCAAACATGTCTTTACTACTTTACTTACAATCCCAAACACTTCTTTACTACTTTATTTATTTACAATCCCAAGCATTACTACTTTACTTACTAACAATCCCAACATTACTACTTTAATTACTTACAATCCCAAAATTTCTTTACTACTTTACTTACTTACAATCCCCAACACTTCTTTACTACTTTACTTACTAACAATCCCAAACATTCCTTGTCACCATCACAACCTTATTCTATACCTGACACATGTTGACCGCTCATCATCATCATCATCATGTGCCCTGCATACTGGCGTGAGCGTTCATGTCTCTCCACAGACCTTGGTACTTGGTGTTCTGGATCAACTCTGTTGATGATATTCCACCATGGCACTATCTCAGTCCATCCAGCATTATTTCTCTTAGTCTGTTGTTGTCTCTTCTACGCTGGGTTGTCAAGATGTTTTCCAATGCCTTTAGTCTTGTAATATAACCACGGAACACTATTTGTCTTATCTCATCTCATCTCATCAGGTTCCTCTTGTACCTTGCTGTGTCGAGGTGAAGCATAAACAGCGGGAGAGTGCCCATGTATGGGTTTCATGTATCGAGGTTCCCATGGTCTCTGTAATTCCCTCTATCCATCGTTTACCTGGTCGGGTCTCTTCCTCTGCTTCCGTCTAGTCTGTACATCATTGCTTGTTGAGGTATACTCATTGGCACTTTGCGTCTTGACAAACGATAGTTTGGTACATTGTGCTTCAAAAAGGCATAATAACTACAACCCATGATGGTGGCAAATGTGGCTGATAAGGCCAATTCGCGCTGTAAATGTTTGTCCACAGTGGATGCATGTGAAAACATGGTCATGCACTATCTTACATCTCTCACGCTCTGTGTGTGCTTTATCTGCAATCATTTTCTCCTTTGTCTTTATTCCATTTCTGATAGTTGCCCTCCATACAACACGTTCAGCGGTGACTTGCTCCCAATGTGCATTATCAATGCCTGTGTCGATCATGTCCCGCTTACGCACGTCTTTGTATCATAGTAGAGGCCGACCCTGAGATCTCCTACCCATCTGTAATTCACCAAAACAGACGTCTTTTGGTATTCTACCATCATCCATCCTCCTAACGAGTCCTATCCATCTAAGTCTACGAAGACTGAGCATGGAATACACCGTCACACAACCTGATCTTTCCAGTACTTCAGTATTTGTGATTTTGTCTTGCCACTTAATACCAAGTATTCTTCGCAGTAACTTCATATGAAAGCTGTTTAAACGTTTCTCTTGGTGTGAGTAAGTTGACCAAGTTTCACTGCCATAAAGAAGAGTACTAAGGACACAGGCTTGGTAGACAAGGACTTTTGTTTTGGCAGTAAGCATCCTGTTCTCCCAGACTCTTTTTCTTAACCTGTTCATTGTTGTTGCTGCCTTACCAATCCTGATGTTGATTTCCTGATCTAGGGATGATTTGCTATTTACCTCTGATCCTAGATATGTAAAATGGTTTACTATCTCCAGTTCGGCGTCGACAATAAAGATTGATGGTACCCCATGTGCGGCTTGTGACATACTTTGTGTCTTCTTTTTGTTAATTGTTAAACCAAATTCAGAACAAGCATTGGAGAATGCAGATAGTAGATGTTGTAATTCTTCCTCAGAGTGGGTCGTAATTGCAGCATCATCTGCAAAAAGCAACTCTCTGATCAGTACCCTACTAATTTTGGTCATGGCCTTCAATCTCTGAGCATTATAGAGGCCACCATCTGAGCGTGAGTGAATATATATACCAGGATAGATTTGTTGGTAATCTAGTTGTATGGCCAAACTATTTAACCTGCTGTTTCTGATAAAATCTAGCACTCCTGTAACACCAACTTTAGTCCTGATTTCTTCATTTCTGATTTTCTCTATTCTTGATACGTTGAGTATTCTTCTCAGGAATCTAATTTCTGTTGTTGTGATTTTTCTTTTCTCTTATTCTGTCATTGTCCAGGTTTGACATTGGTAGCATAGAATTGGTAGGAAGATTGTGTTGTATAGTGCTTTCTTAGTGGCTATTGAAACATGTTTGTTCTTTAGCATTGGTGCCATTCTATTTGTCTTATAGTTGTGTATAATCTACAGTCATTGGGCCTCTTCCAGGCAATTGTTGCTAGTTACTCTGGCAGTCCAAGCTATTTGCAACACTTGTCTCAGGCACCACATCTCCATTGCCCCCAAGCTCTTCCTAACTGGTCATTCATCTTCCATATTTACTGCCATACAGCAAAACAGTTTATCATCAGATTATTTTCACAACACATCAAACCATTCAGTCCATAACTGCTTGGATTCCCCTCCTCAGTATCTACCTCGGCATATAGTGGTCGATTACACAAGTTCTGTGTTGGTTAACTATGCTTCTTTGTTTATTCTCCTGCTTAGCAAACAGGTCTGTGTAAATTTTAGGAAATGCAAAGAATACACCATGGAGAGACAGAAAAAAGCAATGACCAAGCCCTACAAGAAACAAATAAAACCCATAAACTGATTAGAGAAACTAGACATAGACAATCACAATATTTTGCACATGTTATGACAGTGGTTCTCAAAAATTTTTTGGCCCGTGCCCCCCTTCACCATATTTTCAGAACGTCATTCCCCCCTTTTGTATTTCTTACCTAAAAATTTGGCCCGTGCCCCCCTTCACCATATTTTCAGAACGTCATTCGCCACCTTTCATATTTCCTACCTAAAAATCACGCCCCCCGCCCCTACACAGTATACTTAATAATGGAAGCTAAATTTAATAGCACATACTAAAACAAGTCTAGACATCCACATAAAACATGATTTGTGGGTCTAAATACTTTATAAATTGAATTTTAGAAGGGTGAGACGTACAGAACCGTACGGTATGAAGGGAAAAGTAATATCAAGTAATCGGTTCTTGTATTAACGTGATCTTGAAATAATCTTAATTCCCCCCCCCCCCCCCTGGAAACCCTTAAATCACCGGTTGAGAACCACTGTGTTATGAGAAGAAATAAATTGGAGAACTCGCAGGTCCGCATGGCCGAATGGGTAAGGACGCGTGTTCTTAAGCATCCGGTGTGCTGATGCCAAGGTAAGGGGTTCAACCCCTACACTTGACAGCTGGACTAAAATGTTGACCTGTCGTCCTTGGCTTGGGGACATAAATTACAAGTACCTCTGAAGTTGAAGTGCGTTCACCTCAAGGCGAGGGACACTGTTTATAGGGAAAGCTAATCGACACACAAAATTCAGTCCATCACTACTATAAATAGTGTGTATAGCCTACGCTTGAGTTCAAAGCGAGCGAGCGAGCACACACACACAAAACATTGGAGAAAATGGTGACTGTTGGCAAGATTGAGGGGAAAAGAACAAGGGGAAGGCAGGAAGAAAATACTTGGATGGCTTTGCCACATGGTATGGTCAAGACCAGAACAGAGAGCTGATCCACAATCCTGGTGTTCAAATGAGATGGCGAAACATGACTGCCCATGCTTATTGGCATGGCACATGATGAAAATGAACATTTCAATACTTTTTGACATCCAGTGATAGTGACCAGACTGATACCGTTTGCAATATATTCTCAGGACACCATGGAAATGAACTGTTGCAGTTTATGAGATGCTTATTTCACCAGAAAATCTCAAGAGTTGGCATCTGTCATGTTAGAACTGTGTGTGAATTGGGAAAGGCCGCATAAGTGTAGGGGTATTATAGTCCAGATAGAGTTAACTGTGACAGAAAAACGAGACGTAAAGAGTTAATGACAGTTACACAATAGATCAAATGAAAACAGACTGTAGCAAGACAGAAATATGTGACAGGGATAATACTGTTCATGCACAGTTAGCCATTACACTTGGGATAACAACAATGTGAGGATGCATGCTATATAAACTTCTATGAATGCCTGTGGTTGGCCCCAGTTAGCCAATAATAAACACTGCAGCCTGTGCTGGTTCATGCTGGTTCATCGTTTATTGCAGTATTATAAATTTCAGTTTCACTTTGTTGGCTTATCGCAGTGATCTCAGACATCATGACCTCAGTGGCATATCAATCTACTAGCGACAGTTCTGTGATCATATATATTCCAATGGTTGAGTACGTTCTACAGCTGGTTTTGGTGCCTATGCACATTACTATAGTTGAAGCTAAACAAGTCTCTCTTCCTTCACTGCTCTTTTTTTTTTTTTAACCTAAATCCTGTAGTCTTCTCTGGTCAACAACTCAACTCAGCCCCACCCTGTGCCATTACCTTTGCAATGGAATGTGGCTAATGCAGCTCAGATTTGTTAGAATCGGAATGCGCTTCTGGAACTTGCCATTTTTGTGATATGTTTGACAGGAGGATATTTGGGACTCAAGTTCCACTGTCTTTCCCACATACTGATTTATTTATTTCTACCGACCAAATGTAATAAACTTAGTTGACCTCCTGTACTCTTCTACTGAATTGTGCATTTGTTATTAGTGCTTCAACCTGACCCGAGAGCACTAGCCTGTTGGTTTGGGGAACTATGAGGCATGCTGACCTAACTACTTTAATCCCTTGCACTCAGTCCCCCCTGTTACAGAACAAACTGTATGTCTTTTACTGACCTATTGTAAATGACTATTCTTCTTTGGCCTCCTACTTAACAAACAGGTCTGTGTAACATTTCAGTACTCTCTTTCTGACATTTGGTGATAGTGACTGATAGTTAACTAACAATGCTGATTCATATAGTTTTACTATGTTTTACTATAGATATTGATTCATGTAGTTTTACTGTAAATATTGATTGATATATATATTTTACTATAAATGCCAATTCATATAGTTTTACTGACTGGCACCTTATTGTCTTCACAGATGATAGTTTGTAAAAATTGAGTTATACCTCTCTATAACCCAAAGTTTGGGCTGAATTTAGAGACCTTGTGTTGCACATGCAGCATGATCCCTCTCTCGGCCTGCCTAGTTTACTCCAGAGGAAAGGTAACACCAATATGTCTGGAACAAGACAAGCTGCAGAAGCTGTCGGATCAGCAAAGCAATACTTTAAATGTCCACCTGTCGGAGTTTCGATCTTATATGACATTTAGTCTTTAGGTTGGATTTCCCCACACTAGGGTAAGGCTTATACTCTCCCAATTGCTCTCCTCTGCCCAAAGCCATTGGCACAATGTGGGGTGTCAGGTTTGGTGACAGTTGACTTATACAGTTTGTAATATATTCTCAGGATAGCATGGAAATGAACAAGCTGAATGTCTTTCACTGGCATATTGTGGACGACCAGTCTTTCCCATATGAGAGCAAGGTCTACCCAGAACTCAGCCGGAAGGGGGCATTCCACCCAAGCTACGTCTATACTCTGGAGGATATCGCAGAGATTATCGATTATGCCAGACTTCGGGGGATTCGGGTCATGCCAGAATTTGATACACCAGGTGGGTGTCCTGATTGGTTGATTAACTAGAATTGATATACCAGGCGGGTGTCCAGATTGATTGATTAACTAGAATTCATACACCAGGTGGGTGTCCAGATTGATTGATTAACTAGAATTGCCATAATCGCTCAAGAGTCACATCCATATTTGCTCTGTCTCTCTCAGCAATTCATGGAGTATAGGGATGCTGATTGTTCCAGTAACACACTAGCTGTGAATGCATCTATGTTGTCCCTGCTTGCTACTGCCATCAGTGATGCCATGTAACAAAAGTTTTAGTGGGGTTGAGGCCCCAATCTCTGTATGGGCCTGTAGCAACCTGTTATATGTCTCATTCTGCTGCTGCCCTTCATCTCCCAATGGAGCATAGGCTATCAATCAACTCAAGCCAAGCTCTTTGTAAACTTGTTTATCATTGGTTGGATTTTTCAGCCACAGTTTTCTACAGGATGAGTTAGCCACTTTCATGCCTCCTTAGTTACCTCTTCTGACTGGCATGGTAAGCTACAGTGTTACTATTCTTTGCAGTGGTCAGCATGACCGAATGGATACGAGAGCTTGTTCTTAAACATTCGGTGTGCTGATGCCAAGGTAGCGGATTTAACCTCTATACCAGTCAGTTTGACTAAAATGTTGTCCTTGACTTGGGGATATAAATTACAAGTACCTCAGAAGTAAGAGTGGGTTCGCCTGATGGCGAGAAATACTAGTAATAGGGAAAGCTAATTCACATGAAAAAATCAATCCAGTGCACTAGAAGTAGTAACACATGGACTGCGCTTGAGTTCAAAGCCAGTGAACGCCAAGCAAAACAACAAAAAAACAATTCTTTGCTTACCATCATAGGTTGCACATATCACCTTTGTGTGTCCAGTTTAATTCAGTGTGGATAATATCCGTAGCTTCTCTGATCTCATCCACAGTAAATCCATCACCATACAGCTGCTATTTGTGTCAGTTTTCTTGTGATTGACTAGCCTACTCTTGTGTATTGCTGTTTTCTGGCCACTGCAGTTTTTTATTTAGTCTTTCGCACTCAAACTGTCAATGATGATTCGCTTAGTTACACTATCAATGTTGATTCATATAGCTTTACCATAAATATTGATTCATGCAGTTTTACTATAAATGTTGATTCATTTTGTTACACTATCAATGCTGATTTGTGCAGTTTTACTATACATGTTGAATTATTTAGTTACACTACCAATGTTGATTCGTGTAGTTTAATTATAAATGTTGATTCATTTAGTTCAACTATCAATGTTGAATCATGCAGTTTTACTATAAATATTGATTCCTTTAGTTACACTTTCAATGTTGATTCATGGAGTTTTGCTATAAATATTGATTCATTTAGATATGTATCCGTTGTTCACACTCCAACAAGAACATAAGTGACAATCGGAAGATTTTTGGGGAAAAGAATACAAGGATAAATAATTGGATGAACTGGCCAAATGACATACTTGGAGAAAAGAACACAGTGTGGCTTGATGAAATATTGTCATCCATGCTTATGGGAATGGCTTATCTTTTTCTTCATATAGCTTCAGACCTCAGCTTGAATATGTTTAAAGAAAGCAGCAGTCAACTTGGGCTTGTTGGCATCCCCTTAGAGTTTGTCCCAAGTGAAGCTTGTTTAGACTAATTAATTATTTATGCTTTGTATATGTTGTACACTCCTAGAGATGTGTTTAGCTGTCATTGTTTATTTAAATTCCACAGTTAATTCATCAGTGTCTTAAATCTAGTTTATTGAATGGTACTACCTGCTTTCTGTTGCTTTGTAGATCTTGCAGCTTCTGCAGCTTGTCTTGTTCCAGGTTTATTGGTGTTTTCTTTCCTCTGGAGTAAACTAGACAGGCCGAGAGAGGGATCATGCTGAATGGGCAACACATGGTCTCTCAATTCAACCCAGACTTTGTGTTATGAATAGGTTTAATGCCATTTGACAAACTATTGTCTGGCAAGATGTCAATCAAACAAGTGAACAAGTTGAACAAGTGGCATTTCAGCCTGTTGTGTCCTGTGCAGAGTCTGAAGATTGCATTTTGATCACTTTGGTGAAGCTGGCAGTGTGTGTCATCTTTCTAGTGGCCCGGATGCACTGAATTTCCATTTGGTTATATAACGTATCATCATCATCAAGTGCCATGCTGGCTGGCGTAGACGTTCATGGCTCTCCACAGATCCTGGTCTTTGGTGTTCTGGATCAACTCTGCTGCTGATATTCTTCCATGCCACTGTCTCAATCCATCCAGCATCATTTCTCTTGGTCTGCCTCTCCTCTCTTCCCCTTGATCTTTCCAGTCGTCACGATGTTCTCCAATGCCTCTCTTCTCATCACACAACCAAAGAAAGCTGTTTGTCTCTTTCTTATTGTTGTATATAATGTTCTAGTTTCATTAGCCTCTTTCAGACAGTCGTCGTTAGTTACTCTGGCAGTCCAAGGAATTCACAACATTCGTCTCAGGAACCACATCTCTGTTGCTTCCAATCTCTTCCTAATTTGTTCATTTACATTCCAAGATTCACTGCCATACAGCATTACATGTTCTATATAGCACTTTAGCACTCTCTTTCTTACATTCAATGATAGTGAAGTGACTTATTACACAGGATACTCTTCATTTTTAGTCTTCATTCTTCTTCTTCTTCTGCGTTGATATGGAATATTTTTTGGACGTAATAGCGTTGTGCCAGTTTACAGCAGAGCTGCGTTATTTGCACCTTTCGGCCGACACATCCGACTTCTTTGAGCATTTGTTGTCCGGGTTAACCTTCCCGGGACTCTTCATTCTATAACTGCTTTTTATAAATTTCTTTGCCTTTTAATAAGCTATTTCTATGCCTGGCTGAACTCTTTTGGTAATGCCATGAGCACCGTCAGATGTGAGTTCGATGCCTGGGCTCGTCACTTGTCACAGTGAGGGAAAGACTGGCCATTTACTCACCGCTCTCTGCCTACAAAACGTGATGGCGCTATTACATCATAGACCCATAGCAGCAAATTACTTTGAGACAAATTTTTCTTTAAAATGTCAGGCTGAGGTAGATGTCTGCCTCCCATTGCCGATCTGTCAGTCTCTTCTTTTCCAGGTTGAGTTGAGTTGAATTGAGCTAAAAACTGAAGTCAATGCACTCAGGACATTCCCATCGGCGCTCCTTCCCCTCGTTCAACCGCCAGTGAAGAGTCACACTACTAATCATTCACACTGCTATCTGATTGAAAGTTCTCCTGGCCTTCCCTCTCAGTTTTGAGATTCTACCAGAACTCCTGCCGATCCCCTGCAATCTCATTCTTTCCACATATGAGGTCTCAGTCTGTTCCCCCACCTTCTCCACCTGGTCCCACAGGTGCACGACCACCTCTCCCATAGGTAATCTACCACCAAGAGGTGCATTCCCTGCCCGCCTATCAGCCTGTTCATTCCCCCACACTCCGGCATGGCCAGGGCAAAATATCTTTTCCAGGTTTGTTACGAAGTCTAAAGACAAAATATCTTTTCCAGGTTTGTTACGAAGTCTAAAGACAAAATATCTTTTCCAGGTTTGTTACGAAGTCTAAAGACAAAATATCTTTTCCAGGTTTGTTACGAAGTCTAAAGACAAAATATCTTTTCCAGGTTTGTTACGAAGTCTAAAGACAAAATATCTTTTCCAGGTTTGTTACGAAGTCTAAAGACAAAATATCTTTTCCAGGTTTGTTACGAAGTCTAAAGACAAAATATCTTTTCCAGGTTTGTTACGAAGTCTAAAGACAAAATATCTTTTCCAGGTTTGTTACGAAGTCTAAAGACAAAATATCTTTTCCAGGTTTGTTACGAAGTCTAAAGACAAAATATCTTTTCCAGGTTTGTTACGAAGTCTAAAGACAAAATATCTTTTCCAGGTTTGTTACGAAGTCTAAAGACAAAATATCTTTTCCAGGTTTGTTACGAAGTCTAAAGACAAAATATCTTTTCCAGGTTTGTTACGAAGTCTAAAGACAAAATATCTTTTCCAGGTTTGTTACGAAGTCTGAAGACAAAATATCTTTTCCAGGTTTGTTACGAAGTCTGAAGACAAAATATCTTTTCCAGGTTTGTTACGAAGTCTGAAGACAAAATATCTTTTCCAGGTTTGTTCACTGTAGTCATGTTGATAATATGCATCATCTGTCTGGGGGATTAACATAGGATCGTCATCATCATGTGCCCTGTCAGGTGATGTTCATGTCTGTCCACAGTTCTCGGTCATCAGTATTCCTGATCGACATTGTTGATGATATTTCTGCATTGCACCATCTTATCTTATTCCATCCAGCATTATTTGTCTCTGCCTCTTCTGCCACTGATCTTTCCAGTTGTCACAATGTTTTCCAATGCCTCTCTTCTCATTATATGACCAAATAATGCTCATCATCATTATATACCATGCCGATAAGCGTGTGCGGTCATGTTTCGCTATCTCACAAGATGCCGTGGATCAGCTCTGTGTTCTTGTCCCGTCCATTTCCTGTGGTCAAGCCATCCAGATATTTACTTTTCTGCCTTCTGTATTGTTCTTTTCCCATCAACCTTGCCAGTTCTCTAGTTTATTTCTTCTCATAACCTGCCCCCAAATTTGAATGTGTACATCTAATTTCTCCAATCGGTTTGTGGTTTTCATCTGTCTTTTGTAGCACTTGCTCGTTCATTTTTCTGTCTGTCCATGGTTTTCTTTGCATTTTCCTCAGAAACCACATTTCTGCGACCATTAGATGTTTTTCAGCCTGTCTGCTCATTGTCCAAGTTTCACATCCATACAAAAGTACAGGTTCTATGAATGCTACTTCTCTCTTTCTTATAGTTGTATATAGTGTTCTAGTTTCATTATATTATATATAATGTTGATAACAAATGAATGTTTTTAGTGACACTGTTCTTGTTCTCACCTAGGCCACACCTATGCTTGGGGTCTGAGCCGGCCGGAACTTCTGACCCAGTGTTACTCTGGGAGCATGCCAGTGAAGGGCTACCTGGGACCCATTGACCCCAGCAAGAACTCCACCTACAGGTTCTTGCAGACACTGTTCAAGGAAATCGCTGAGGTGTTCAAGGATCAGTACATACATCTGGGAGGAGATGAGGTACCGCTGGGATGTTGGTAAGTGTGGCATGAAGGTACGGGCAAGAACACAAAATATGACTTAGAGGCTCGACGGATAAAGAAAAACACAGATACCGTTAACTGAGGTACGTACCTCAACAACACAAATATATGACTTAGAAGCTCGACGGATGAAGAAAAACACAGATACCATTAACTGAGGTACGTACCTCAACAACACAAATATATGACTTAGAAGCTCGATGGATAAAGAAAAACACAGATACCATTAACTGAGGTACGTACCTCAAAAACACAAATATATGACTTAGAAGCTCGATGGATAAAGAAAAACACAGATACCATTAACTGAGGTACGTACCTCAACAACACAAATATATGACCTAGAAGCTCGACGGATGAAGAAACACAGATATAGTCAACAGTTATGACTGAAGTCTTTATCAACAGAACAACAAAAACGAAACACTGAAAATATATAACGAATGAACGGGAAGGCTAATCCAGTCAACAAACACCCACAGAAGTCGGATGTGTCGGCCGAGAGGTGCAAACATCACAGCTTTGTTGTAAACTGACACAACATAATTACGTCCAAAACACACACAAAATGTACAGACAATAGAAGGAGAAGAAGATATAATGAATTAACTTCAGTCGCAACGTACGCCAGTATTTTTATGTTTCTTCATCCTTAGTCACATTTTGTGTTTTTTGTTTGTACACCCATAAAAGCTCAGCAGCAACACAGCCCTTTTATTGATACCTTTATTGAGACATGAAGATGTTTGTCCGTCTGTTGGTGTATAATAAGAACATAATATTCAACTGTAAGAAAGAGACTGTTTATTGTTCATGTAATGAGAAGAGAAGCGCTGCATGTTGATGATGACTCTTCAGCCTGCTTCAATCCAATCCAGTTTTTGAGAAAAGATGTTGTGGTGGCCCCATTTAACCGTTGTGTTTGCAGTCGGTTATAATTGGGGCCCTTATGGTGTATCTCAAGCTTCTTACGTAGCTAGGGCTGCGATTTTGCTATCTGGAGTCAGTGTTTTCTGTCCTTTTGTGAGTTTAACTTTGGTGGCCTTTCACATGTCTGGTCAAAGTAGCATGCTTTTAAGGCTTGGTGTAATTGTCTTCCCGCCCCATCTCATGGTTTTTTTTCCTTCAGGGAGTGTTTTACCGGTTGTCATCCCTCCTAGAGTTCAATCTATTTCCCCATCTTGGTCTGTCTTCAAATCTTCTTGGTCGTCTTTGGTATCTTGTGTCGTGGATGGCACGATAGTACAGATAGCTTGATCTTCATGGAGTGTAATCTCTTCTCCTGACCATTGTCCACTCTTAGTCTTGGTCGCTGTCATTTTAGTTTTCTTCCTCCTCTTCTACTTCTTCTTCTGTTGCTGCCTCTTCTGTCTGGGACTTAATGTTTTCTGTTTCTGATGTTTCCTTCTTTGTCTTGGGCCATTCAGATTTTTGCATGGGGATTAGCTTTCCCTATTACCAGTGTCCCTCGCCATCAGTCAAACCCACTCTTGATGAGCAACATTTTAGTCCAACTACCTCGGCATCGGCGCACCAGAAGTTTAATTAACAAGTGCTATTCAGCCATTCTGACTTGCGGTCTGTGTTTGACACATGAGGGAGCTCATGGGCTTTTACGGGGCAGGTCAGAGAGAGAACAGTGAAGGAACACTGCTGTGCCTTCACCTTGACAGCAAGTAGCCTGACTATGGAGGTCATGGTAATAACTAAAACAATAGCCTGGCCAGAAACACAGACTTTCACTCAGACATGCTTTCTTAGTTACTCAGTGAATATACTCCGGAAGAGCGAGATGGCCTGGGCTTGAAGACAGTGGTCGGAGTCTGTGAGGAGGTTAAAGCTTCATATTTGTGCTAGGCCATGTGGTTGTCACAGGAAGTGAACAAGCTGACAGACCTGTGGAAAGTGTACGAGCGATTGGCCAGGCTTATATAGTGACAGGAGGTCAGCATGGCCGAATGGATAAGAACGCATATTCTTAAACATCTAGTGTGCTGATGCCGAGGTAATGGGTTCAATCCCTACACTGGAGAGTTGGACTAAAATGTTGACCTCCCATCCTTGACTTGGGGACATAAATTACAAGTACCTCTGAAGTCGGGGTGGGTTCATCTGATGGCGGGGGACATTGTTAATATAAATCGTTAATAATAATATAAAATTAATAAAAATAATAATAAAATCGTTGTGCAGAGATAAGAATCTGTCAACTAACAAACTAGCTAATGTGATTGTGTCACTGTTTACATGATATATTTTACAGGCAGTCCAATCCTAACTAACTAATTAATGTGATTACATCACTTTTCAAATGATATATTTTACAGGCAATAATCCTAACAAACTAACTAATGTAATTACGTCACTTTTCACATGATATATTTACAGGCAATCTAACCCTGAAGTAACAGCATTCGCACAAGAGTTGGCCAAACGACCTCGTGACCTTCAGCAAGGGCAGTCGAACCAAAATAATAATGGTGGAAGCTGGAGTATGTGGTCAGATGAAATTAGGCGGGTTTACGAGTACTATGAGAACAGGTGCGTACAGGGGGGACGTTCAGTTCTGTAACATATGATCGTAACATTATGTCATTATTCTGTACTTAATGGGTTCAAGTGGAAGATTTTTTTCCCCATCTTGTAGTAGTATCCTGCTATGAGCCTTTGATGTGATAGGCCTGCACGTTTTGTAGGCCTGATGCACGAAGGAACAGATGGCCTGTCTTTTTCTGTGTTGATGAACAACAAGTGCAGGCATCGAACTCTCGCCCAACCGTGCGAGAGACATCAGCGGTTCAGTTGATTTTTTTTTTTCCCATCCACAGCTAGTTTCCTTCTATGGGTCTGTGATATAATAGAATCTGCACATTTTGTAGGCCTGATGCACGAAGGAATAGGTTGCCAGTCTTTTTCTGTGCTGACGGACAGCAAACGCAGGCATCGGACCCTCGTCCGACCGCATTTCTGACATTATTAGCTCCCTGTCAAATACACAAATGTGCCTGCGTGAAGTGGATGGTAGACCTGGCTAAGTATGGCACCTTGTTTAGGGTGTCTAACTGGCCGTTTGTGGAGAAACTTCATCACCTTGGCATGACACAAGATGTTCATGATGATGACTTGGCTGTGTGTTGAGGTGCAGTTGTTCCATCAGTGAGGTGATGTCAGCATTTATAGGTGGCAGATTCAAATCCGGGAGCTGCCTAGGGTAGTGACTACTGCCGTCTCAGGGGATCAGGAGTTAAATCTCCATTGAGTGGACTCAGATTGTTTAATCTGACCTGGATTTCCAGGCACACGCAGTCATAAATGGGTACCACAGAATGCCTTGGGAAGTAAAGGTGGGCAGCATGATACTGACCATATCACCCACGATGGCCGATTGGTCGATAGAAACAATGTTCTAGTTATATATTTTTAATGCACCTGCTGGCACCTGGCCATTCTTAACAGATGATAGTTAATTACATTGTGCTTCAAAAGAAGCATAATAACTACAGCCCCATACGGTAGCGAATGTGACTGATCATACCAATTCACACAGTAAATGTTTATCCACAATGGATGCATGTGAGCACAATATGATATCTCAGACACTATCTGCAATCATTTTCTCCTTTGTCGTTATTCCATTTCTGATCTTTGCCCTCCATGCAATACAATCAGTGGTGGCTTGCTCCCAAGGTGCAATATCAATCATGTCCCTCTTACACACATCTTTGTATCGTGGTAGAAGCCAGCGCTGAGATATTTTACCCATCTGTAGTGCACCAAAAAGATTTTTGTTGGTATTCTACCATCCTCCATCCTCCTAAAGTGTCCTGTCCATCTAAGTCTACGAAGGCTGAGCATGGAATATACCGTCACACAACCTGATCTTTCCAACACTTCAGTATTTATGATACTTTAAGGTATACACAAGGGACCTTTACTTTTGTTACTTAAGTTTGATCCCCAGTGTTACCTATTCTATACATTTTTATATTTCCTGGTGTCCTCTGTTCCTCTCCTTTACTTCTGTGAGTGCCAATCACTATCTGAGAATGTATTTCTTATATAGTTTCAGTGGCCTCAGGGATTCCCAGAGGATGACATGACCATTGGCAATTGTACGTGTTTCACTTTGTTACACTTTGTAATCATGACCTCTGCGGTTATAACAACTCTCTCAGGGATTCCCAGAGAATGACATGACCATTGGCAATTGTACGTGTTTCACTTTGTTACACTTTGTAGTCATGACCTCTGCGGTTATGATAACTCTCTCAGGGATTTCCAGAGGATGACATGTCTGTTGGCAATTGTACATGTTTCACTTTGTCACACTTTGTAATCATGACCTCTGTGGTTGATCACTCCCCAGGTTGATTACCATCCTGAACGAGATTGGGCAGAAGAGGAAGAAGGGCATTAAGTATGTCATGTGGCAGGAAGTTATGAACAATAACCTGCAGGTAGGTCAGCTGTCCCCTTTTATTAGTTTTTTTTTTTGGTTTGGTAACGTTTGTTTCTTGGTTTATTTGTTTCTTTTCAGTACAGGCATCCACACTATTGATAGTGTGTGCCAGGTGAGTTCTTTACTAGGCTGGCGAATACAGGTTGCTTACCGAGGGGTTAAATTCATACAAGAGACGACATTACAGTTATAGACTCATTTCAAGCGAATGAAAGAAGACGACGCTTACCGGGGCGATTGCAATGTACTGCTTGGGTTTCAGTGTCTAAAACCTCAAACTGTACTGAGGAGTAAACATGTGACCCACTATGTGTAAGGTGGATATTATTACCACTCGCGCACCTGCTGTTTTATTCTTTGGTTGGAAACAGAAAAACCTGAAATGTCAGTTGTCTTTATTTACTTTTAGCGTTTCTTACTGTTTCTCTGACATGTCAGTTGTCTGTTATTAACTGACATCCGGTCCCCAGCATGGCGGTTAGGCATTGAACCGCTACGGCCTCTGGAGTATTTATCTTTGTGACTGCAGTTTGCATTTTGCATTTTCCTCATGTTGGACTGGTAGTATATGGTTCCGTCACCCTGCTACTGAGTGAGTGCGTGGCCCGACTCTGTGAGCTGTGATATTCACGTGGAATGCTTCTGCATGTCCGCTTTTGTTTGTACAGTGACCTGTATGTTCGGAACAATGGTTACCGGCTGTTGCTGAATTGACTGATTTGCCGTTTCGGTTTACGAGTGCATTTTTCAGAAGACTCCTGGGAGTCGGCGCTGGAGCTACGGAGTTCGTGCTTAATGTGACGCTTTCGGCGGGTTGCCCTGCAGATAGAGACAGAGCCATGTGAGAAAACCCGGGTCAATGAGGTCTCTCTGGTGACTGCCGATTCCATCGACGATGAACTGTAGTTTTCGTGGAGGACTTTTGTGTTGGCATTCTGGCGGCGGCATTATGCACAGTGTACCTGTGCGGGCTGTTGGATTACCAAGACTCCTGTCTGTTCCACTTTTCACATTGGACAGTGGGGAACATTTTTTGTGATATTCACTGGCACAGGAACAGAGCATAATGGGGACGACCCGTTGCCATGAAGTTGGAACCTCGACTAACTAACTTTTAGTTTCTCTATTTTTTTTCTCTGATATGTCAGTTGTCTGTTATTAACTTTTAATTTCTCTCTTTTTTTCTCTGATATGTCAGTTGTCTGTTATAAAATTTTAGTTTCTCTCTTTTTTTCTCTCATATGTCAGTTGTCTGTTATTAACTTTTAGTTTCTCTCTGTTTTCTCTGATATCTCAGTTGTCTGTTATTGACTTTTAGTTTCTTTCTTTTTTTTCTCTGATATGTCAGTTGTCTGTTATTAACTTTTAGTTTCTCTCTGTTTTCTCTGAAATGCCAGTTGTCTGTTATTAACTTTTAGTTTCTCTCTTTTTTTTTCTCTGATATGTCAGTTCTCTGTTATTGACTTTAAGTTTCTCTCTCTATTTTCTCTGATATGTCAGTTGTCTGTTATTAACTTTTAGTTTCTCTCTGTTTTCTCTGATATGTCAGTTGTCTGTTATTGACTTTTAGTTTCTCTCTGTTTTCTCTGATATGTCAGTTGTCTGTTATTAACTTTTAGTGTTGCTCTCTTTTTCTCTGATATCAGGAGTCTCCATGGCAAAGTAGTCAAGCCGCTGCCTTGCGCTCCAAAGGTTGTGGGTTCGATTCTGGGCTATGTCTTTCGGTTCACAAGTGCATTTTTCTCAGAGATTCCTAGGGGTGGTAGCTGGAGCTATAGAGTTTGTGCTTTCTGCTGTGCTTTCGGTAGACAGCCCTGTGGAAAGAGCCCGAGTCATATGGGATAAAACCCGGTGCAATTAAGTTGATCCTCTGGACTTTTAATACTTTTTTTTCTCTGATATATCTCTTGTCTTGATCAACTTTTACTGTTTCTCACTTTATCTGAGAAATGTCACTTGTCTTTATTAACTTTTAGTATTTCTCTGTTTCCTAGAAATGTCATTTGTCTTTATGAACATGATTAGAGAAATTAGACGTAGACAGTCAAAAATATTTTTTGGGCCACGTTATGATAAGAAATAAATTGGAAAACTTGGTGACAACTGGCAAGATCAAGGGAAAGAGAACAAGGGGAAGACAGAGAAGTAAATACCTAGATGGCTTGGCCACGTCTAGTCGTCGAGACTAGAACACGGAGCTGATCCATGACTCTGGTGATGGAGTGAGATGGTGAAACATGACCGCCCACGCTTATTGGCATGGCACATGATGATGATGATGATGAGTCAGTTAACAGATGAACTAATTGTGCTTCCTGTTTCCCCGACCACCAGCTGCCCAATGACACAATCATCCAGGTGTGGATGGGGGACATGGCCGATGTTATGAGAGCCACGTCCATGGGCTACCAAGTGATCTACTCCACGTGCTGGTACATGGACCACATTGAGTACGGCACCAAGTGGCCCAAGTACTACAACTGCGACCCTGTGGACCAGAGTTTTGGTAAGGCCTTGTTGAAATGAGGATTTCGCTTGTAAGGGTTTGGTTCTGCATTTGTCTCTCTGCATTTTTTGTCAGATCTAGTTGAAATTAAATTTTCAAGGGCTTGGTCAGAGCTTGTTGAAGTTAATTCAAGGTTTTGGTCAGATCTTGTTGAAGTTAACTCTTCAAGCATGTTAGAGTTTGGTCTGATCTTGTTGAAGTTAACTCTTCAAGCACGTTAGAGTTTGGTCAGATCTTGTTGAAGTTAACTTTTCAAGGATTTGGTCAGGTCTTGTTGAAGTTAACTCTTCAAGCACGTTAGGGTTTGGTCAGATCTTGTTGAAGTTAACTCTTCAAGGATTTGGTCTTGTTGAAGTTAACTCTTCAAGCACATTAGAGTTTGGTCAGATCTTGTTGAAGTAAATTCTTCAAGGGTTCGGTCAGATCTTGTTGAAGTTAACTCTTCAAGCACGTTAGGGTTTGGTCAGATGTTGTTGAAGTTAACTCTTCAAGCACATTAGGGTTTAGTCAGATCTTGTTGAATGAAGTTAACTCTTCAAGGGTTTGGTCAGATCTTGTTGAAGTTAACTCTTCAAGCATGTTAGGGTTTGGTCAGATCTTGTTGAAGTAAACTCTTCAAGGGTTTGGTCAGATCTTGTTGAAGTAAACTCTTGAAACACATTTGGTCAGATCTTGTTGAAGTTGACTCTTCAAGCACGTTAGGGTTTGGTCAGATCTTGTTGAAGTTAACTCTTCAAGGGTTTGGTCAGATCTTGTTGAAGTTAACTCTTCAAGTACGTTAGGGTTTGGTCAGATCTTGTTGAAGTTAACTCTTCAAGGGTTTGGTCAGATCTTGCTGAAAGAAGTCAGCATGGCTTAATAGATAAGAGCGCTGCCTTTTAAACTTCCGGTGTACTGATGCCGAGTTGGTTGGTTCAAGCCCACAACACCGGTCAGTTGTACTAAAATGTTGCCTTGGGGATGTAAATTGCAAGTACCTGTGAAGTTGAAGCGGGTTCATCTGATGGGAGGGACACTGGTAATAGTGAAAGCTAATCCACATACATAAATTAGTTATGTGCACTAGAAGTAGTTGCATAAGTATGGACTATCCTTGAGTTCAAAGCAAGCAAACACACACACAAATCTTGTTGAAAATAACTCTTCAGGCATGGATCCATGTATGGATTTGCTTCTGGGATCTTCTCTAATGTTTGGGTTCTGAATTTGTCTCTCAGAGCTTTCATTTGTTGTTGAAGATTATTGGTTTATTATTTATTATTGGTTGAATAACAGTGAATCTAGAGATTAGAGAAAGATGCAAAACATTAGCCTATATATTATAATTATGATGGCTTCTGCAATCTTTAACAAGTTAAAGGTTGCAGAAGCCATCGTGATTAATCTGGATAGGCCAGTTTTGTGCAAACAGAAAGACATGATAGTCAGTTTAAAATTACCATGGTAGACAATTGAAATTACTTTGCAAATATGTGTATATTTCAGCTTGAAGGATTTATCTAATTACTTTATTTTATATTGAGTGATTTCTGCAGTATGTACCTGATGAGATGCAGTGAAATATGCCAGGCAATAAATCGTTCAATCTATTGTTTGTGTCTTCATTATTCGAATGTAAGGATTTGAGAGACCTGCATGGCCGCTGGGTTTAATATGCTCTTACACTTCCTGTCAGTTTGACTTAAACGTTGACTTCTTGTTCAGAGAGCAATGGCAAACTACTGAACATTAAATTGCCTAGTAAATCAATCTGGGGTTGATGGCAAAGTCCTGCAAAGGACATGCAACATTTTTTGGGGTGCTCGCTCGCTTTGAACTCAAGCGTAGTCCATACACACTACTTCCAGTAGTGATGGACTGAATTTTCCATGTGGATTAGCTTTCCCTATTAACAGTGTCCCTCGCCATCAGGCGAACCCACTCCGAATTCAGAGGTACTTGTAATTTATGTCCCCAAGTCAAGGACAATAGGTCAATATTTTCGTCCAACAATCCGGTGTGGGGGTTAAACCCCTTACCTCGGCGTAAGCTCCCGGATGTTTAAGAACGTGCGTCCTTATTCATTCTGCCATGCTGACCTACATTTTGTTTATTTAAGAGTTTGGTTGTGGATTTGTCTCTCAGAGTGTTCATGTGCTGTTAAAGATTATCTGTGAATTATTTCCATTGCTGCACAACAATGAATCATTAGAGAAAGACTCCAGCACCACGTAGGGCACACGTTGAATACGGCACAAAGTGGCCCAAATACTGCAGTAGCCCAGTTTTGTTAGGATTTCATAGAAGTTAACTCTTCAAACACATAAGGTTTTAACTCTGGATTTTAATCTTGTCGATTTCATGTGCCTTTAGAGATTAAAGATTAACTTTTTTTTCCCATGGCTTTCACAAGTAAATTGATGATGTAAGTGGTGATAGTTGGCATTTGTGGCATGGGAGTAGTATGCACAGCTTCACAATACCTAGACATAGCAGGTCGAGCATTTTAAGTCAGTCACAAGCCATTTGAGAGCAGTTCGCTCTAAATGGATTTTTGTGGTTTGAGCATCGGCCATTCAGAAAGCATTGGCAAACTACTTAATGTAAAATAGCCTAGAAAATCACAAACTGGCAGTAAATGCTGGGGTTGATTGTGATGTCCTGTAAAGACATGCAACGAAGTGATAATACAGTAGACTTTTGACCTCTAAGTGGTTAAAAAAAACTCCACCTCGGAGCAAGCATGGCAGGAAGCTTCTGATCATCAGAAGCGATTAGCGTTAGTTATAATTATTATCATGTGTTGCCCAGAGGTTTAAGCTCCCTACATACATCTTTCACTGCCTTCCTCTGCCTCTCTTTCCATAGTATTTTCTTACATAAGGCTGACATATGTTGTCCATCGTAATTGATTGTGTTGCCACATTGGTTCCTCAGGGTTCCAGATTGACGAGAAGAAGGTGCTTGGAGGAGAAGCTGCTTTCTGGGCAGAGTATTTCTCAAATGAGAACCTAATCCCCTTGATGTGGTAAGTAGACAACTTTAAAAAAAAGTCCCTTAAAAGTCGACAGGATCAACTTCATTGCACTGGGTTTTTATCCCATATGGCTGTCTCTTTCCGCAGTGTGGAAAGCATCGTCTCCATGTCAAAGTGGTCAAGCCGTCTGACTCGGGCTCTGGAGATTGTGGGTTCGATTCTGGACCATGTCCTTCGGTTCACAAGTGCATTTTTTCCAGAGACTCTTGGGGGTCATCGCTGGAGCTACGGAGTTCGGCAGTTCACTGTGAAAAGAGACTGAGCCATATGGGATAAAAACCTGGTGCAATGAAGTCGGCCCTGTCAACTTTTAAGCAACTTTCTGTTAAGTAGACGACTGCACGTGAGCACTCACATGACCAGTCTCTCACTTTGACATCTTATTACGACAACATCCTCAGATTGATTGCCTACATAGTCTATGCTAGATAATCCCTTCATGATCATTTTCTCACATCAAACACTTTTTGACCAGCTTCCTTTTGTTCATGGTTTAATACACACACCATTCTCTTGTTCTTATGTCAAACATCTCTCATTCTCATCCATTTCTCACACCCAACATCTCTCATACCCAACATCTCCCATATCCAACAGCTCTCATATCCAGCACCTCCCATATCCAACATCTCTCATACCCAACATTCTCTCATACCCAAAATCTCTCATATCCGATATCTCCCATACCCAACCACCTCTCACACCCAACCACCTCTCATACCCAACATCTCTCAAACCCAACATCTCTCAAACCCAACATCTCTCAAACCCAAAATTCTATCATGCCCAACATCTCTCACACCCAATATCTCTCATACCAAACATCTCTCATACCCAACATCTCTCATACCCAACATCTCTCAAACCCAACCACGTCTCACACCCAACATCTCTCACACCCATCTTTTGAGAGAGGGAGGAAGAGATATGAAAACAGTGGTTTTGTTTTATGTACAGGCCACGAGCTTCTGCTGCAGCAGAAAGATTGTGGAGCAGCAAGGAGGTGAAGAACCTGGATAAGGCAGCGGAGAGGCTGACAGAACACAGATGCCGCATGATTAAGTAAGTAGCCTGCTATACACATGTCTGGATGGGGGACAGGACCAGAAGCATGCATGACTTAATGTAGACCAGACTTGACTTGTTGTGGGCCAGACATGACTTGATGTTGGGCAAATATGACTTAATGTGGGTAAGACTTTACTTGATGTGTGCCTGACATGTCTTGATGTTAGCCAGACATGACTTGATATGGGCCAGACATGACTTGATGTTGGGCAGATATGACTTAATGTGGGAAAGACTTTACTTGGTGTGTGCCAGACATGACTTGATGTGGGCTGAGGCAGGCATGATGATGTGGGCTACACATGACTTGATGTGGGCTGAGGCAGGCATGATGATGTGGGCCAGACATGACTTGATGTGGGCTGAGGCAGGCATGATGATGTGGGCCAGATATGACTTGATGTGGGCCAGATATGACTTGATGTGGGCCAGATATGACTTGATGTGGGCTGAGGCAGGCATGATGATGTGGGCCAGATATGACTTGATGTGGGCCAGATATGACTTGATGTGGGCTGAGGCAGGCATGATGATGTGGGCCAGATATGACTTGATGTGGGCTGAGGCAGGCATGATGATGTGGGCCAGATATGACTTGATGTGGCTGCTGAGGCAGGCATGATGATGTGGGCCAGATATGACTTGATGTGGCTGCTGAGGCAGGCATGATGATGTGGGCCAGATATGACGATGTGGCTGCTGAGGCAGGCATGATGATGTGGGCCAGATATGACTTGATGTGGGCTGAGGCAGGCATGATGATGTGGGCCAGACATGACTTGATGTGGGCTGAGGCAGGCATGATGATGTGGGCCAGACATGACTTGATGTGGGCTGAGGCAGGTATGGTGATGTGGGCCAGATATGACTTAATGTTGTCCCGAGGCAGTTATGACTTAATGGGGCCCAGATATGACTTAATGTGGGCCAAACATGACTTGATGTGGGCCATCAAATTTCCAACAGGAATACGTTGTTTTACTTGCTGATTGTTGATGCATGTCTGTTTTAGGCGGGGTATCAACGCAGGTGAGATCAATGGGCCAGGCTACTGCCTGCACTCACCACCCAAACGCCGTCTGTACAATGACACAGCT
Organism: Cepaea hortensis; assembly: GCA_963921405.1. Classification (NCBI taxonomy): domain Eukaryota; kingdom Metazoa; phylum Mollusca; class Gastropoda; order Stylommatophora; family Helicidae; genus Cepaea; species Cepaea hortensis. The sequence goes on along the minus strand of OY992876.1, from coordinate 104,408,744 downwards.
GGCTGCAAAGGAGGCAACTGTAGCCGCACGCACAACTTTGTCCAGATTGAAGATTTTGAGGTGCACGTAAGTCAGCGGGGAGGTAGCCTCACAGACTGTGGAAATGTGAGTAGTTGTTGGACACAGAGATCAGTGCTACATGCTGTTACTCTGTCTCTCTGTCTCTTTCACTCTCTCTCGCTCTCTCTCTATCTCCCCTCTCTCTCACTCACTCACTCTCTCTCTCCCTCCCTCTTTATCTCTCATCTCTCTTTCTCTGTCCATTACTGGTTCTCAGTGTCACTTTCTCTCTGTGCTGCCTGTCTCTCTCTCTATCTTGAACACATACACCGCACTCACATGCACTGTGTAATCCATATTTGCATATTCATATCAAAATTATGAAATTTATTTTGTTCTCTTGTGTTACTCTTAATTTTTTAATTTTCATGTTGTTGTGTTTATCTCATGTCATTGTTTTAATTAGTCAGATATGACTGAGCTACCGTATAACAGTAGACGGTACTACCTGGTTTCTGTTAGCGCCGAACGTTGGGCGGCGCTTACCAAACCCGACACCCCACATTGTGCCAACGGCTTCGGGCGGAAGAGCGCAATTGGGAGGGTACAAGCCTTACCCTGGTGCGAGGAAATGCAAGCTAAAGACAAAATTGTCATGGCAGGGCAGACCAGGCCCTAAGCCTTGGTTGGCGACTGGTCTAGGATCGAAGCTCCAACAGGCGGACAGTTAAAGCATTGCTTTGCTGATCCGGCAGCTTCTGCAGCTTGTCTTGTTCCAGATGTAGGGGTGTTACCTTTCCTCTGGAGTGAACTAGGCAGGCCGAGAGAGGGATCATGCTGCATGGGCAACACATGATCTCTATATTTTAGCCCAGGCTTTGTGCTATGGAGAGGCAATAACTCCATCCCTGGTCTTAACTGGTCTCGGAATCAAAGCGAGAGGCAACTGTTACGGGTTATAAGTCCTTGTCAGTTGGCGTAGACATGGGGCGCCACGCGTTGCCTCTGACAGTGGGAGACACCTATAGGTGTCACTGATCAGCTACCGCCTGCCTCAAGCTGGGCAGCCCCCAGCCAATTGGGTGCTGATCTGCCACAGCCTGCCTGCTTCAATGGGTGCTTGGGGCTAGGACAAAATCTGAATCGCAGGCTGTAAAACCAATGCACCAGGTACAAACAAAAATAAAAATAGAAACCTCAAGCTACGGCTTGCAACCTGGAACGTGAGAACCATGTGTCCAGGATTTTCCACTGACTTGACCAATATTGACGATGTGAGAAAAACGGCTGTGATTGATGCCGAACTCAATCGTCTTAACATTGATATTGCTGGCCTGCAGGAGACTCGCCTCGCTGAGGAAGGGTCACTCAGGGAAAACAACTACACCTTTTTCTGGAAGGGTAGAGGGCAGGCAGAAAAAAAGCAACACGGTGTGGGCTTTGCAGTGAAGAATTCGCTACTGGGAATGATTGAAATTCCAGCAGGAGGAAATGAAAGACTATTGTCCCTGCGCTTGGCAACCTCTTGTGGATTTGCCACCATTATTACTGCATATGCACCGACACTCGATTCCTCTGATGATGTGAAGGATTTGTTCTATGAGGAGTTAGACTCCGTGATCAAGGCAGTTCCAAAATCTGACTACATTTACATGCTCGGTGATTTCAATGCTCGTGTGGGCAAGGACTCGAGTTCATGGCCAGTGTGCCTTGGAAAATACAACATCGGTCGCATGAATGAAAATGGGCAAAGGCTGCTGGAGCATTGCACCAGTAATGACCTATGTATTACAAACTCTTTTTTTTAAACAAAAGAGATGCATAAGGTCACATGGAAACATCCAAGATCCGGCCATTGGCACCAGCTGGACTTCATCATCACACGGAGACAACATCTGAACCATATATCATTGACTCGTAGTTACCACAGTGCTGACTGTGATACGGATCATTCTTTGGTTGTTGCAAGGGTTAGACTGAGACCAAAGAGAATCTACACAGCTAAACACAAATCTAGCCCCAGGATTAATATTATTAACACTCACGATCCTGAAAAGTGCTTTCAGTTTCAACAGCAACTTGAAGACGCTTTCACTGATACACCAGAAAATTGTACAGTAAATGAAAAGTGGGGTCAAATTAAGGAAACTCTTTATAAAACTGCCGTAGGGGTTTACGGCACTGTGGATCATAAGAGGCAGGACTGGTTTGCGGCCAACAGCGAGACTCTGCAGCCCTTGATTGATAAGAAGAAGAAAGCTCTCTTAAGAAACAAGGAAAGACCAACGCGTAACACTCTGAGTGAGCTAAGGCAAGCTAGGAAGGATGTGCAAAAGGCTGCCAGGCAGTGTGCAAATGATTATTGGATCAAGTTATGTGAGTCCATTCAAATCGCAAGTGATAAGGGAGACATAAGAAGCATGTATGAAGGAATAAAGAAAGCCTGTGGTCCAGTGATCAAAAGAAGTGCACCATTGAAAACCTTGACTGGAGAAATCATCACTGACAAGAAACGGCAGATGGACAGATGGGTAGAGCACTATTTGAAGCTTTACTCAAGTGAGACCAAACTAGCGGATGATGCCCTCAACGCCATAGAGGCTCTACCAACTCTTGACCACCTGGACACACTTCCCACCATAACAGAAGTTAAGTGTGCTATAAATGAACTTGCATCTGGCAAGGCTCCAGGTAAGGATGGGATTCCAATAGAGGTTATCAGGAGTGGGCAAGACACACTCACTATACAGATCCACCAGCTAATAGAGCTATGCTGGCGTGAAGGACAAGTCCCACAGGATTTCAAAGATTCAAGCATCATAACACTGTACAAGAACAAGGGCGATCGGAGCGACTGCAACAACTATAGGGGTATCTCACTTCTGTGTATTGTTGGAAAAGTATTTGCCAGAATTGTTCTGCGCAGACTTCAAGTCCTAGGAGATCAAGTCTACCCCGAATCACAGTGTGGCTTTCGATAGAACTGGTCTACCACTGATATGATATTCTCATTGCGACAAATGCAAGAAAAATGCCGTGAACAGAATCAACCACTGTTTATTGCCTTCATCGACCTCACAAAGGCATTTGATTTGGTCAGTCATGAGGGTCTGTTCAAGGCACTAAAGAAGATTGGCTGCCCACCAACTCTTCTGTCCATTGTGGAATCGTTCCACACAGGCATGAAGGGTATAATCAAGTTTGATGGTGCAACTTCTGAAGAATTTGAAATCAAGAGTGGAGTTAAGCAAGGTTGTGTACTAGCTCCCACCCTCTTTGGAATATACTTTTCGCTTCTACTGAAATATGCATTTCGTGATCAGGATGGTGGTATATACATTCACTCACGCTCAGATGGCGGCCTCTACAATGCTCAGAGATTGAAGGCTAAGACCAAAATTAGGAGGGTACTGATCAGAGAGTTGCTTTTTGCAGATGATGCTGCAGTTACGACCCACTCTGAGGAAGAATTGCAATGTCTACTATCTGCATTCTCCAATGCTTGTTCTGAATTTGGTTTAACAATTAGCAAAAAGAAGACACAGATTATGTCACAAGGTGCACATGGGGTACCATCAATCTTTATTGACGACGCCGAACTAGAGATAGTAGACCATTTTACATATCTAGGATCAGTGGTAAATAGCAAATTATCCCTAGATCAGGAAATCAACATCCGGATTGGTAAGGCAGCAACAACAATGAACAGGTTAAGAAAAAGAGTCTGGGAGAACAGGAAGCTTACTGCCAAAACAAAAGTCCTTGTCTATCAAGCCTGTGTCCTTAGTACTCTTCTCTATGGCAGTGAAACCTGGACAACTTACTCACACCAAGAGAACAATTTAAACAGCTTTCATATGCGGTGTCTGCGAAGAATTCTTGGTATTAAGTGGCAAGACAAAATCACAAATACTGAAGTATTGGAAAGATCAGGTTGTGTGACAGTTTATTCCATGCTCAGTCTTCGTAGACTTAGATGGATAGGACATCTTAGGAGGATGGATGATGGTAGAATACCAAAGGATATCTTTTTTGGTGAATTACAGATGGGTAAGAGATCTCAGGGTCGGCCTCTACTACGATACAAAGATGTGTGTAAGCGGGACATGATTGATACAGGCATTGATAATGCACATTGGGAGCAAGTCGCCGCTGAATGTGTTGCATGGAGGGCAAATATCAGAAATGGAATAAAGTCAAAGGAGAAAATTATTGCAGAAAAGTCACACACCAAGCGTTTGAGACGTAAGATGGTGCATGATGGTGGAAATGACCACGGGTTCACATGCACCCACTGTGAACGGACATTTACAGCGCAAATTGGCCTTATCAGTCACACTCGCTACCGCCATAGTTAAAAGTTATTATGCCTTTTTAAAGCACAAACTATCGTCTGTCAAGACGGCAAGGTGCCAATGGATGTTTTAATTGTTTCTCATTGTGTTATTCTATTGGCTGCATTATTACAATTATTATTACTATTGTTTCATTGTGTAATCCCATCTTTCATTTCCTTTCTGGTGTTTATGTTACCCATTTTTCTCTTGTATACTTTATTATCACTATTTTTATTATTTATTATTGTATTTTTCATCACGATATGTTTTTCTGATTTTCATTTCTTCATCAAATTCTTATATTTCTTGTACACTTTATTATTATCATAATCCATGTCTCGTTCTTCATGGTATCATTTCTATTTTCATCCTTTATTTTCTTTGGTGTTGTTATCTTCATCCTTTATTCTCTTGTCCACCTCATTATTATTAAAATTATCACTTGTGTCATTATGTCATTTCTTTTTGTATCTTTGGTTTCTCTTATTGTTTTCATGGTCATCCTTATTTCTCTTGCACACTTTGTTATTTTCATCTGTGTCTTCATCATGGTGTGATGTATTTATCTATCTGTGTTCATTTCCATCCGTCGTCAATATAATAATGATCTATTTAAATATTGAGCACAACCCACTACTGGCAACGCCGATCGCATTCTGGTATGAACCTAAGGCCTATCCATGTCAATATGGAAGCACTATACTCGAGTTTCGCCCTCATTTGAGCACGTCAGTAGTGCATATCCCTGACCGGATCCGGAAACAGTTCCGGATCACGCGTGTGAAGCGGGTGTGTAGCCACGCGGCACACACTGGACACAGCAAATTATCACAACAGAAGTGCTTCCATATTGACGTGGATAGGCCTTAGGTTCATACCAGAATGCGATCGGCGTTGCCAGTAGTGGGTTGTGCTCAATATTTAAATTTCAAATCCCGAAACAACCACATAATCAAATGATCTATTTCTTCATCGTGTTTTTATATTTTTTTTCATTTTTCATTTCCAGTTGTGTTTTTATTGTTCTTCTTTTTTTTTTCATGTTCACCCATCATTGTTATAATCTATGACTTCATTATTTTGATGTTATTTATTTCATTTTCCATCTTTTATCTCTTTATTTTTATTCTTTTCTTCCACAATTCATCATGATAATAATCTCTGTCTTCGTCATCATGTCATCATATTTATTTTCCGTCTTTCATTTCTTCATTGTTATCCTTATGTTTCTTGCACATCTCATAATAATTATAATCTTAATCTTTACCAGCATATAGTTATTTCATGTCTGTCTTTCATTGTTATGAGCTATGCTATGTCTTCATTCATCATCATCTTCCACAAGTGTCGTGGGGAGGAATAGTTGATGCTCCCAGTGCCCGATGGGTGGCGCTGGATAATGTCATTCCATGTGATTGTACAATGTCTGTGATGTCAATCCATTTTCTTTTCGGGCATCCTCTTGCTCTTGTATCAGAGCTTTTTTTTTTATGTATGGCCGGTGCTAGTAGTTGTTGGTGCTACATTTGATTGAGATGGCCAAACCATTTGATCTTCATCCTGTCAATAAATGTGGCACAAGGTGTTGATCTCACTGTCTGTCTGATAGCATCATTTCTTACTCGGTCTCGGACAGTTAAGTAGAGATCTCTACTCAAGCATCTCATCTCACAGGTGCTGATTTCGCGCAGGTGTGATTTGAATAATGTCTAAGTCAGATATTTGTAGCATGGGTTGTGTCGATATGCTATTTATTATCTGTCGTTTTTCGGACATAGGTATATTTGGATGTTTCAGAATGGGTGATCGTTGATATACGAGGGGAAATCAATAAGTAGGTCACAAATGGCTGTAGAAAAGTAACTAAATATGATAACAACTTGAAACCAGTTTATTTTTATACATACACTGTCCCTTTATTTCTCAACATAATTTCCACAAACATTGATGCACTTATCCCATTGTTTTATCAGCCCTCCCAAACCGGCTGCATAGAACTGCGTGCTTGTTTTCTAAACCACGTTTTACTTCACATTCAACTTCGGCATCATTTGCGAAATGTCTCCCGCCAAGGTGGGTTTTCAGTGGACCAAAAAGTTGGAAATCACTAGAGGCTAAGTCAGGGCTGTAAGGTGGATGTTCCAGAACTTCCCACCTTAATTGGTTAATTTTCTCCTGAGTTAATTGAGCCATATAGAAAATTTTTCTACCCAGCTATGCACCACTTTACGGGGCAAACATTTGTCAGCATAAACAGGAAGCATTTCCTTATGAATGTCCTTTGCAGGCAGTCCTTTTGCCCACAAAAAACACACATCAGCACGTTGCTCTTTGGTTGTACACTCCGTAAGTACAGTCGCCATTTTGTTTATGTGCTGCGCATGCGCATGAGACACCTAGTGCCACCTGACGAACAGGAATATAAAGTTTGATGTTGCTGTCACCTAATGACACCTGTAGAAAACCCAATTACATTTACCTGCCATCCCACAGAACTATGTGACTTACTTATTGACTTGCCCTCGTATAAGCGCACTTGCTTGTTGACATCTGATTTCTCTGTCTCTTAGTTAGTTAGTTGACAGATCATCCTCATTGCACACCAAAGTTCTGTGTTGATTTATTAATCTTGTTTGGCTTCCTGTGTAGTGTTCTTGTCTGGCCACAGCTCTTTTAACTAGCTGTTCTCACAGTCTGACCATGGTTGTAGGTTCACAGTCATCACTTGGTTCTCGTAAGCGTCTTACTTCTTGTAGAGCCTTCAGTATATCCTGGTCCATGGTTCGTCAAAGTGAAGGTCTGTGTCTCAAGCCATGATATTGCTTTACTTACTGCCAAGAACTCTATAGCCAGACTACTTGTGGTCACAATTTTCCCTCCAGCTTGAGCCGTAAAAGGCCACAGACTTCTCATGTGTCGAACGACCGAACCATCCATATAAATGACAGCATCACCCTCTAAAGAGTTCTTGAAGACCAAAGCCTGTACTCCCACCTCTACAGCAGCCAAATTTTTCGTAACCACTTCATTTTCAGGTAAAAAGATGGATGCTTTCTGTCTCTGTCCCTGTCTTCATAAAGTCAAGTCCAGAAATGACAGGACCTTTTTTCATGCCTTAAGACCCATCTGGCATCTGGTGCGAGGCCCATATTTGTATAGACCAATCAAAACTCTATGGATAAAGTGGTCAGTATCTCACCGGCCACCTTTACCTCCCAAGACATTCTTGGTTCACATTTTAGGCGGGGTCGGCCGGAGAGCCCAGGTCCATTTTGTGCATTCTGAATTCATCCAGTCTGACCATGGTTGTAGATTCACAGTCATCACTTGGTTCTCGTAAGCGTCTTACTTCTTGTAGAGCCTTCAGTATATCCTGATCCATGGCTCGTCCACCCTCCACAGTAGTCTTACCTGCAAGCCTGTCAGCCTGCTCATTTCCTTGTACACCCCCATGCCCTGGCACGAAAATGAATCTAATCTTTGCCAGCTGTGACCGCCCCAGAGATACCAACCACTGTCTTTGGATCCAACCCATCTCTATTTTCCTGAGCATGCTCGATTGAACCCGTGGCCCCCAGGTCGGCATGCTAGGGTTTGGCCACTAGGCTATCAAGGCTGGCTTCATTATCAAGTTAATTCTTCTTCCGTGTTATTTCTTCATTGTTATCCTTATCTTCCTTCCACAGCTCATTATTATTATAATCCATGTCGTAGGTCAGCATGGCCGAATTGATAAGAATATTGTCTTCTTAAACATCCAGTGTGCTGATGCCAAGGTAAGGGGTTCAATCCCTACACCGGACAGTTGGACTAAGATGGTGGCTTCTCATCCTTTACTTGGTAACGTAAATTACAAGTACCTCTGAAACCAGAGTGGGTTCGCCGGATGGTGAGGGACACTGTTAATAGGGAAAGGTAATCCACATGCAGAATTCAGTCCAGCACTACTAGAAAATAGTGTGTATGGACTGCGGTTGAGTTCAAAGCGAGCAAGCACACAAAAAAAGCAATCCTTGTCTATGTGTGCAAATGTTCTCCTTGTGTGTTCTCAAGGAGTGGAGTGAAGCACCTAATGGAGTTGTCCTTGTGACATAAAATAGATCCTTTACAGACAAAACTAAATGTCTTCATCGTTTTATTACCTATTCTTTTTCTGCTTTTCATTTAATTTTGTGCCATCATTTTTTTTTCTTATTATTGATATACACCTCCAGGTTTTCTCACAGGGCAATGGCAATGTCTTCATCGTGCTGACGCTGGCTCTGATCGTAGTTGTGGCCCTGTATGCTCTCTCCAAATCGTCATCACACTTTCACCGGATGAGAATCTGCAAGAACCGCTCCATCCTCCTGGTCTTCGTCGGGGTGCTGTTGGTCTACATTCTCTGCTACACTACCATCTGGATGCGGGCTTTCGAGTTTTCCGGTTCCTTCCACAAAACGTTACAGGAGGACAACCGTTCAGGAGCCGATGGCAACGAGGAGGACAGTAATGACTTCCGACCAATCAGCTCTTAGCGTTTATATATGTTGTATGTTCTAATGACATATTATGTCTGTAGTTTTGAACTTGTATAAAATAGGAAACCATATGAATTTCATTTATTTGATTGAACACCTGTTAGAGCTTAGTGTATTATTCATAATTGTCGGCCTCTAAGACTCCTAATGATGTAAAGGCCCACAACCACACAAGCCAAGCCCTTTGTGGGCCAGTTCATGTTTGGTGGAATTTTTGGCTGCATTTTTCTATGGTTTGAAGAAGTCAGTTTTTCTTTAGTCGTCTTTTGTCACCTGCACAGAGGGTTACAATGTTATTATTTACTTCCCATTCGGAGCCCCAGTAACACACAGGCTGGTCAGTATATTACTTAGTAGTAATTTCCTGTTAATATAATGTAAGGTTACTTAGTAGTAATTTTCTACTAATGCAATGTAAGGTTACTTAGTAGTAATTTTCTACAAATGTAATGTAAGATTACTTAGTAGTAATTTTCTACTAACGTAATGTAAGGTTACTTCGGAGTAATTTCCTACTAATGTAATATAAGGTTACTTATTAGTCATTTGCTGCTAATGTAATGTAAGGTTATTTAGTTTGAAGATGGTATTAATTTTTGTAAAGTGTTATTCCACCATTAGTCAAGCTTTGTGACTGCTCATTAAGTTATCATATAAAGTTCATCAATGTGAGGATCTGGTTCAATTGTTTAGCACCGTATTACTCCACCATTATATAGCTTGTGACTGCTCATAAATGTATGGGGTTTATTTGGTCCCAGTTTATTCAATCAGCGGAGGGGTTACGAACATAATCCGCAATACCGCATTCGAAATACAGCTCGGGGAGATTTGGAAGCAGATCGCCTTGCGTTGATTTTCATACAGTGGTAGGAATGCTGGTTGTTCAGAAAGTTATGGCAAACTAAGGAACGTAAACTTGCCAAGAAATCACAAAGAACGAAATAATGCTGGGGTTGACTGTGACATCCTGTAAATGATATACAACTAACATTATGTTTGGTCCCAGAAATGGTTTTTTAAAAAAACTATATATATTATACCACCATTAGTTTAGCTTTGATCCTGCAAATAGATGTATCTAAAATAAATCATGATAACAACCAGATATTACATGAAGCCCATGAATGGGCACTCTCCCACCTTGACACCGCAAGGTACAAGAGGAACTTGATGAGATAAGATAAGACAACCAGAGATATTAACGAATGAATGCTAGATTACAAGATGTTAGTGTATCATTATATCATTTTATTCTCATGATTTTGTGTTCAAATATCCCATGCAACGAAAGTGACCACACATGATGTAGTAATAGCATAATCCTTCTACAGCCTCAGTCACGTGGTGATTAGTGCATCAGCCTGCTAAGACGGTGATCCGAGTTCATCAGCAGTTGAGGCAGGAATATGTTTTTTTACAACCTGTACTGGAGAAAAAGAGTGTTGAAGTGCTACATAGAACCTGTACTTTTGTATGGATGTAAAGTGTGGACAATGAGCAGATAAGCTGAAAAACATCTAAAGGCTGTGGAAATGTGGTTTCTGAGGAAAATGCAAGAATACTATGGACAAAAAGAAAAATCAATGACCAAGTCCTACAAGAAACAGACGAAATTCGTAAACCGATTAGAGAATTTAAACGTAGACAGTCACAATTTTTCGGACATTATGTGAAGAAATAAATTGGAGAACTTGGTAACAGCTGGCAAGATTAAGGGAAAAAGAATATGGAGAAAGCAGAAAAGTAAATACCTGGATGGCTTGGCCACATGGAAGGTTGACGCAAGAACACAGAGCTGATCCACGATCTGGTGATATTGTGAGATGGCGAAACATGTCTGCCACGCTTATCGACATGGCACATGATAATGATGACTGAGGTCAACCCACGCTGATAAGAATGGGTATCAGACAATTTTCTGGGAAATGGGAAGGATGGTTGAATGAGGAAAGGAAACGGTCACCTAGAATATGCGCACTTTACACTTCAATGGCAGTATCTACTGTGGGACAACCTCAACCTTGATACCATCTTTTTGCAAGTTGAAAACTAAGAATGAATTGACAGTACAACCAGAGATGGAGATTGTGCAGAAAGAACTTGATAGAAGTGGAAACAAGACTCAAATTTGAAGATGATGATGGAAGCCAATCAAGTGATAACAGTGTTTTTCTTCCACGCTTTGCTGTCAGTGGCAAACCTGGTCCTTATGAACACCCTAGCAGAGCAAACTTAACGTATGTGGTATGAAATTATTGAGAAAGGCTGCTGGGATTTATGGAAGAGATGGAATGCAAAATGATGACGTCAGACAGATGCATTGATTTCATTGAGAGATTTGATTGATTGATTTAGGAACCGACATCACAGCATTCGGGACATTCCCATAAGCGCTCCATCCCTATCCTCAGCAGCCAGCGAAGAGTTCCAACACTAATAGTTCCAGTAGCAATCTGATTATATGTCCGTCTCGCCTTTCCTCTGAGAGAGAACAAATAAAGTGGTTTGAACATCTTCTCAAAGTGACAGCTGATCAAGTGCTGATAAGAGCATACAGCAAAGAAAGATCTGAATACAGAGCTTTAGGAGGACCAAGAAAATGATGGGAAGACAACATGGTTACTATGACAACAAGGCAACTCTAAACAAACAGATGCAGTGCTGCTAGGGCAACACTCCTGGCCTTGGAACACAAGCTTAGACTCCCCACCCCCTTTTTGTTAACAGCAAGTATGGATTAGGAAAAGAGGCATCTTTCAATTGGAGCTAGACAATAGATAGTAACTGTATAGTAGCTCTATAGTAACTCTTTACTAACTGTATAGTAACTCTCTGGTAATTGTATAGTAACTCTTTACTAACTCTATAGTAACTCTATAGTAACTCTTTACTAACTGTATAGTAACTCTTTACTAACTGTATAAGTAACTCTCTGGTAATTGTATAGTAACTCTTTACTAACTGTATAGTAACTCCTTACTAACTGTGTAGTAACTCTCTGGTAATTGTATAGTAACTCTTTACTAACTGTATAGTAACTCTTTACTAACTGTATAGTAACACTGTGTCTGACTGGCACCTTGCCGTCTTGACAGACAATAGTTTGTAAAATGGTGTTATACCTCTCCATAGCACAAAGCCTGGGCTGAATTTAGAGACCATGTGTTGCCTGTGCAGCATGATCCCTCTCTTGGGCTGCCTAGTTCACTCCTCAGGAAAGGTAACACCAATATGTCTGGAACAGGACATGCTGCAGAAGCTGCCGGATCAGCAAAGCAATTCTTTAACTGTCCGCCCTGTCGGAGCTTCCAGCTGCCGACCAAGACTTAGGGCCTGGTCTGCCCTACCATGACATTTAGTCTTTAGGCTGCATTTCCTCACACTAGGGTAAGGCTTGTACCCTCCCAATTGCACTCCTCCACCTGAAGTAACTTTATAGTTACTGTACAGTAACAGTATACAAGGAGCATTCAATCAGTTTTGCACTTTAGTATGAATGAGTCAGTGAACAGGCCTGGATATCGATGTGAACTTTATTCCTCCTCTAAGTATTCACCTCTCAATGTTATGCACTTCTCCCACCTCTTCTTCGTCAACCTGCTGCCCAGATTGTCGAATGCCCTCACCTGGCCGCGGAACCATGTCTTCAGTTCATCTTAAACTTCACTTTCACTTCACAGCATCATATAACAGACATGCATCCTTCAGACATTCAAAACAATTGATTCCCTAGGTTAATGTCAACGCAGAAGCTACCAACAGTATGTTGCACCATTTATTGCCTGGCATATTTCACAAATATTATTTGTATGCCCCTGACAAGATGCAGCGAAATGTGCCCGGCAATCAATTGTGCAACATATTATTTGTGGCTTTGTGCTTAAGCACACATCCTTATCAGCGGTGAACATTTCATCATGAATTTGTTTTTACAGATTTGCTCTGTAGGTGTGGGAGTTTAATTACACTGCAAACCTCCGTTATATCCATGAAGCCACTTCATGCACACATGTACCAGGTTACCCTGTACCAGTTTACTCTGTCCCAGTTTACTCTGTCCCAGTTTACCCTGTACCAGTTTACCCTGTACCAGGTTACCCTATCCCAGGTTACTCTGTACCACTTTTCCCTGTACCACTTTACTCTGTCCCAGCTTACCCTGACCCAGTTTACTCTGTACCAGTTTACTCTGATCCAGTTTACCATGTACCAGTTTACTCTTCCCAATTTTGCCACCAATTTCTCGTGCACAAGCAGATCAATCCAGCCCCCCCCCCCCCCCCCCCCCCCCCCCCCCCCCCCCCCCCCCGGGCGCTCAAAAATTTAATCCAGTAGTGTTCAGTTGGACTAAAATGTTGACTTTTCACACTTTTCATCCTTGACTTGTGGGCGTAAATTATAAGTACCTCAGAAGTCAGAGTTGGTTCACCTGATAGTGAAGGACACTGATAATAGGGAAAACTAATTCACACAGACTCTAGCAAAGGTTTTAAGGATGCAATTCATAATCCCACATACCGCTTTCGAAACACAGCTTCGGGTGATTTATCAGCAGACCACCTTGCAGTGGTTCCCATACAAAGTGCTGGTCATTCAAAAAGCAATGGCAAACTACTGAACATGCCAAGAAATCACAAACAGCCAAAAACGCTGGGGTTGACTGCCAAGTCCTGTAAAGGATGTGCAACTAACACAATCCACATACAAAAATCAGTTCAGTGAACTAGAAGTATAATCACTTAATCACTTGTATGGACTACACTTGTGTTCAAAGCAAGCAGAAGCACACAAAAACTATCCATGAGTGTGTCTTGACAGTGATACACAACACTCCAGCCTGCGATACCCAAGACTCCAGCCTGTGATACACAACACTCCAGCCTGCAAAACTGTTCACTTGCCCCGTGTAAACTGCCAGATCATCATTGTTATGTTCCTGTTTGTATGCATCAATAGCCAATACATCACAACTTAAATTTGGATGAAATAGAATTGAATCCCTTCGTCATGTAAATTTTATATCTAAACACAATCCATAAATAAAATATTTCAAGATTTCTTGCCTGGCATATTTTGCTGCATCTCGTCAGGTACATGCTGTAGAGTTGTATATAATTTTATGTGAAACAATCAATGGTACTTTGGCTGAAATATGATGTACATCTTGGCTGACCTGGCACGAATGTGTAGAACATTATATCCACGGAAGTCCAACACTTAGCAAGAAGTCCTTCTGTTTACATAGCGAAATATGCCAGGTAAGAAATCGTGAAATATTTTATTTATGGCTTGCGCATTTACATTCACTAAGGGAATACATTTTTTGTAATTTAATATCTGAATGATTGCATGATACAGCAGTCAGAGATGTATTATATTGACAATACCTGTGTATATTTATGCATTAAGCATGTAATTTTGCTTTAATTTTGTGTATGTATAAATATTCCATGTTGTAAACATTATTTGTATGAAATAATGACAGTACTGATGTCACGAAAAAACAATAATTTGTATGAGATTCTGATGTACCAGTGTCCTGCAAAAATTAATTTGTAGAAAGTAATCAAAGTATCACTGTCTTGTAAAAATTAATTTGAGAAAGTACCACTGTCTTGTAAAAATTAATTTGAGAAAGTATCAATGTTAAGTAAAAATTAATTTGAGAAAGTTCCAATGTAATAAAAAATTAATGTGTATGAAACAGTGAAAATATCAAATTAAATTACAGACAGTAATTTTTATGAAATATTGGATGTACTAACATTAAGAAAACATTAATTTGTCATAAATGCTGAAATTACCAGTGTCCTGTTAAATTTAATTTATGAAGTAACTAAACTATTAACTCATCACATATCATCTCATCTTGTTTCTCTTGTACCTTGCATGTTGAGGTGAAGTATAAACAGCGGGAGAGTGCCCGTTTATGGGCTTCATGTATCGATATTCCCATGGACTCTGATATCCCCTCTGTCCATCATCTACATGGTCAGCCTCTTCTTCTACTTCTATTTGGTCTGTTCAACATTGTGGTATACTGTTAGTTGGTAACCTAGTTACATGGCCAAACCATTTGACTTGCTGCCTTATAATAAAATTTAGTACTGCTATAACCCCCACTTTAATCCTGATTTCTTAATTTCTGATTTTCTCACTTCTTGATACATTGAGCATTAACAACCTGCAAATAATTATCTTGCGTGAAATAACAACATCCTGCAGAGATTCATTTGTATGAAATAACTGAAGCATCAGTATCGTGTAAAAATTATCTAGCATACATTTCATTACCATCTTAATGAATTTGACCAGATAAATTTGACATTGTGCATTCAAAGTTGGTATTTGCAGAACTTGGAGAAACCTGGCCACATGGGGTAAACTCAGTGCAATGAATTTGATGCTTTTCATGGTTCACCTGTTACTAGTGCAGTACACCTGACAGCCACACCACACCCCACCAGTCTGGCTCATACTAGTGGGGTACACCATACCAGTACTGCACAGCACACCTGTATGCCACACCTCACCTCTACAGCACACCTTATTTCTGAAGCTAAACTAAGCTTGTTTATGGTTGTAATGTCAAAAGTACTTCATATAGAAAGTACTGCATGCATCGTGCACTAGAAGTATGGGTACTTATCATAATCAGCCGGTGATAAATGTACACACATAATCATTGATGGGAAGAATGAATGGAAATGTAGCTGTAAACTGGACAAATTAAGGAACTGAACTTCACAGAAGTCATTACAGGTAGACAGGAGAAGTGTATTTATGAATTAAGTTGACCAGAGATTAGTTTTATAAAAATATTTCAATGTAATTTCCATGCTTTGATGTGTGTTGGGAATATGGTGCTTGTTCCATATTTGTATAGACCAGTTGGCACTCGGTGGGTGCTGTCTGTATCATGCCGGCCGACTTTACTTCCCAGAAAATTTACTGACATTCTTAGGATACCATGAGATGGAGGAGAAGAAGACTGGCTCATAACCAGCATCATGTCTCAAAAACTGCAAGGCTTTGGTTTAGAAAGAACAAAAATGTAAGGCTTGGTTCCTGGGAACATAGGCCGGGTTTGACCATTGTGGCGAAAGGTTTACGAATGCGATTTGCAATCACGTATACCGCAATAGAAACACGGCTGCAGGCGCTTGGGAATTTGACCGCCTTGCACTGGTTTTCATGCTGTGGTATGAGCGTGGGTTGTTTAGAAAGCAATGGCAAACTTCTGAGCGTAAACTTGCCCAGTAAATCACTGTGGATAGACAGGAGCAAATTAATGAAGTTAATGAGAAATCAAGAACAATTTCAAGAAGTTAATGAGAAATAGAGAACAATTTAAGGAAGTTAATGAGAAATAAAGAACAATTTAAGGAAGTTGCATGTTGTGCATAGATTGGAGCAAATTAAAAAAGGTTAAGAACAAATAAACAAGAGCAAGTTGGAGACAACAGGAAGAAATATTCAATCAGGTTACATCATGGAAACACTGGTGATGAACTCTTAAAACAGTTGCTGATTTTTTTATTTTTTTTTAAACTGTAATAACGCTGTTTTGACAATAGGTGTTTTTAAAATTTATTTCATCATCAATTTATTTTCTGTGAAAACTTTTGGAGGGTCATATTTTTGTCTATATTGCACCATAACACAGCATATAATAAGTAAATATCTGAATGGCTTGACCACATGGCATGGTTGAGACAAGAACACGGAACTGATCAACGACTATGGTGATGGTGTGAGATGGCAAAACATGACCGCCAACCCACACTTATTGGCATGGCTCATGGTGATGATAATGATGATGAACACAATATATTTGTTAACTTGACCATCCAGCAGTGTCTGTACATTTGTCTGTAATTAACATTTTAAAATAATTCCACTTGATGTTTGTTTGTTTGAACTCTTTTTCTTATCCATTTACACTGTATTAACCAAGAAACAAATGAAAATCATAAACTGATTAGAGAAATGAATCTTAGAGTCACAATTTTTTGGTAACGTTATGAGAAGAAATAAATTGGAGAACTTGATGAACAACGGCAAGATCGAAGAGAAGAGAACAAGAGGAAAGCAGAGAAGTAAATACCTAGATGGCTTGGCCATTTAACAAGGTCGAGATAAAAACATTGTGCTGATCCACAACTCTGGTGATCAACTGAGATGGGAAAACATGACTGCCCACGCTTATCTGCGTGGCACATAATGATGATGAAACAAGTTATAAATGGGATGGATTATACTGATGTAAAGCTGCGAAAATGTAAACAGTTGGAAAACATTAATTGAAGGGCAGCTTTACACACTACAATTACAAAATACAAAAGACATTGCAGCGACATGCCTTCGTCAGTAAATGACTATAAGAAAAAGCAATAACAACCCACAAAAGCAGTGACAATAACACAATATTCACTACAATGGATATGACATTATGTCTGGTTTTAAGTTTTTAGATTTTGTAGTTAACGCAACTCTCATATAAGCTCATTAACATTCCTTAATTTCTCCTGTCTACCCGAACCATTCTGTGAGTCAGTGTATTTCAACTGAAAGTGTCTACAATATTCTCATTTGAATTGCTCTTTTTTATATATTTTGTTTACCTCCTATGAAATGTATTTTTCCACTGAACATACATTAATGGCATCGTACTTTATGAAGATAATTAATGGCAAAGCATCTTTTGAATCTGAGAATATGTCTTTGCTGAGAACTGTTTGTTATGCTATTAGTAATGTTGTCATTATTACAGATGTTGTTAGTAATGTTGTCGTTATTATATATGTTGTTAGTAAAGTTGTCATTATTACTGATGTTGTTAGTAATGTTGTCGTTATTACTAATATTGTTAGTAATGTTGTCGTTATTATGTTTTCTGTTTGCTCTGAATCGTTAAGTAGATTGTGTCTACCTTTTACAGTAGCTAGTTTAGATCATTCGGTTGCTTGTTTTGTTGTGCGGTTGTTTATAAGTGAAAAGTCTGGGTAAAAAGTCTTAATTGTGGGTGAAAAGTCATAACTCTAAGTGGAAAGTAATAACTATGAGTTACAAGAAATAACTATTAAACTCTACCACAACTCTCATATAAACGCATTAACATTCTTTAAAGGCAGAGTGCCCATTTATGGGCTTTATGTATCGAGATCCCATGGACTCTGCTATTTCCTCTGCCCATCGTTTACATGGTGGGCTTCTTCTTCTGGTAGTACTTATTGTCCATCTAATTATTTGCCAGCAGAATTTGGTTATGTCAGATTTGTCAGCCTCCAGTGGATATTGAGTATGGGAATATCACAGTTGAGTAAATCAGGGATCGAAGCTCCAACAGGTGGACAGTAGAGCATTGTTTTGCTGATTCGGCAGCTTCTTCAGCTTGTCTTATTCCAGATGTATTGGTGTTGGCCTGGCCAACATACTCACATGAAAAGAAACATTTAAACAGCTTTTATCCACGGTGTCTGCAAAGACTATTTGGTATTAAACGGCAAGAAGTATACTGAAGTATTGAAAAGATTTGGTTGTGTGACAGTTTGTTTCATGCTCAGTCTTCGTATAGACTTGGATAGGACACCTTAGGAAGTTGGACGTCGGTAGAATACCGAAGAATATCTTTTTTTGCTGAATTATAGATGGGTAAGAGATCTAGGGGTGGCCCTCTACTATGGTTCAAAGCTGTATGTAAATGGGACATAATTGATACTGGCATTGCTATTGCGCGCTGGGAGCAGGTTGCCGCTGATTGCATTGCATGAAGGGCAAAAATCAGAAATGTAATAAAGATGAAGGAGAAAATGATTGCAGATAGATCACACACACTGAGCATGTGACTTCACAGATGGTGCATGATGGTGAAAATGACCATGTATTTACATGCAACCATTGTGAATGAACATTTACAGCGCGAATTGTCTGATTAGTCACATTCGCTCCCACCACAGGTTGTAGTTGTTATGCCATTTTTGAAGCACAATGTAACAAACTATCGTCTGTCAAATCAGCCAGGTGCCAGTCAGTCAGTCAGATATCAGAGAATGTATACATCATCCTCATGTTTATGTAGCAGGTTCTTTACAGAATGTTGCTCTCATCACGACTCACTGGACAGTTTCTCCATCTCTTGCCAGTTCTCAGTTCTCATTCACCCTCTTGCTTAAGATATCTACAATGTCCTATGTCTCTCTTCCTGCTGGCCCAACACCAGCCACTTCTTTCAGCAACCATGTCTTTCATCACTGTTCATTCTAAGCCACTGTTACACTTAATATAGCCAAAGTATATTATGCTGTTTAAAAAAAAAAAATAAACACAGCATTATTGCAGTTTCAATTGTAAACTTGTACCAACATTTTATTCACGCTGCTGATTCACCCACTGCAGTCGGTTCTGGCAATGCTGGTCCGTAAGAACAGGACCTCTGTAGGGTCTTCTAGCCCAAAGACCTGTGTCATGCAGCCAGTTCCTGACCATTTGATCTGAAATTTGACGAGCTCCTGGCATTGACTGGACTGTGGAGGACAGAGATGCAAATCGATTCCTAATGTGATGCAGCCATATGAAGCGGTCTTCGACAGCAGTTGTGATTCTGGGTCTTCCACTGCTCGGCCGGTCTGCCACTGAGCCAGTTTCTTGAAATCGCCTCCAAAGGCGACTAATGGTGCTTCTAACCACATTAAATTCTCTCCCTGTAAACGTCCATTGATGATGAGTCATTCTGTAGTGAGATGAGTCATACTTGCACATTGAATTTTCAACTGAATTTATTCGAGGAGCGTCAATTGTCAATTTTATAGGCATTCAATAATATGGTCAGAGAGTTTTGTGTTCAGTAAGTTCATGAACCTGTCACGAGTTATTGTCAAAAATGTTGTTTTGACCTTGACCTCTTTCATGACCTCAAGAATCATGAGGTCAGTGCAATTCAGGTAACCACGAGAAGTTAATGACCAGATGGACACAATCGATAGGTTGACTGATGTCCAATCAGTGAATATCTTTTATAAAAGTAACACCAAAAATGTTGCGTTTCTTTTTTTTAACAGTATAGTTTCCATGACACTATACTGTTTGAAGATTGAGCACAACCCACTACTGGCAGCGTTGATCGTATTCCGGTATGAACTTTGGGCCTTGTCCACGTCAGATTAGGAGCACTAGACTCGAGTTTCGCTCTCGTTTGAGCTCGTCAGTAGTGCATATCCTGACTGGACCCAGGATCGAACTCCGGATCACTGGTGTGTGAGGCGGGTGTGTAACCATATGACCATGCTGCTCAAGCTAGACGCAACCAAATTATCATACTAGAATACCACAACGTCACCCATTGTAGGCTATAGCTCATTTTTTGTTTGTTGCATTTTCAGATCATTTAGAATTTTAGTGTTTTTCTTCTTCTTTGTCCATAATATTCGCATACTTTTGTTGTGGTGTTTAAGCTCAAAAGCCAAATGTCTTCTTTAGTAGTATATTTTTGTGAAGCAAATGAGAAAGTATGTTTGATTGGTTGAACAACAGTTTGTTTTATTGGTGAAGCAACTAAGAATAGGTGTTTAATTGGCTAAGCAACTGATAATGGATGCCTGATTGGTTAAGCAACTGATAATGGATGTTTGATTGGTTAAACAATAGATATGGATGTTTGATTGGTTAAGCAAATGATAAAGCACATTTGATTGGCTAAGCAACTGATAATGGATGTTTGATTAGTTATACAATAAATGGTGGATGTTTGATTGCTTTAGCAAATGATAATGCATATGTGGTTGACTAAGAAGTTGATAATGGATGTTTGATTCACTAAGCAACTAATAACTGATGTTTCATTGGTTAGTGATGAATGTTTGATTGGCTTCGCAACTGATATCTGATTGGTTGTGCAATTGATAACGGATATTTGATTGATTAACCAATTGATAATGGATGTTTCATTGGTGAAGCCACTTCAACTATGAACGGATGGTTGATTGGCTAAGCAACTGGGATTGCATATTTGATTGGATAAACCATTAGTAGGAGTAGAGCCAGCATATCTACAGACCTCATACTCTTGCTTATAAGTGCTTGGACTCGATGATAATCTTGGTGATGTTGCCTGTGGACACAGGGACACTGACAGCATTATCATTCTACAAACATTGTGAAGACAATCTGTTTGTTTGTTTTGTTTAGTACCCACTCCGAGGAACGTATTTATTTTTCATGACAATCTTGATTTGTAAATTTCTGTTGACTTCTTCTGCTTCTCCTTTTTCAAAGTTTTTTTTGCCCTGCATGTCAGCACGTACTTATTATTTTGTGTCTGTTTCTGAAATGTATGTTGATAAACAGTGTTCAGATCTTCAACCTGTTGGGTAACTTATCCATGTGTGGCATTTGTAACCATTGTGGGTATGTTGTATACATTTGGTCAAATGAACATCCCAGTGGTGTTATATTTGTGACAGATAAACACTCAAAGTTTATTTGCTTTATTACTCAACCATGGAATAAACTGTTTACTTCTTGTTCTTGACTTGGAGATATATAGTACAAGTACCTCTGAAGTTGGAGTGGGTTCACCTTGTGGCAAGGGATACTGGTAATAGGGAAAGCTAATCCACACACAAAACATGTCCAGTGCAGTAGAAGAAGTATGCTGTGTATGGTTTACGCTTGAGTTTAAAGCGAGCAAATGGAAGAAACAAATTACTCAATCACTCTTCTTGTATTCTGGGATGTTGAGGTATTCACGCTAGTTTGTTACTGTTGACGTCTGTATCGTTTAGTGTGTGTTATTTTAGTAACCAAAAATTTAAGGAAAATTTGTGATTTGCCTGTGGTATGGTTTTGTTTACTACTGGTAAAATGAAATAGAGTGAGACCTAGTTTAGTTGACGGATCAACATCACGGCACACGGGTGTAACCCATAAGTACTCCCTTCTTTTCCTAACTCAAGCCTGAGTCCGGAGAATCTCAGCTCAGTGCATGAACTCTGTAGCACCGGCGAGGATCCTGAAATACTTTGGGTAGATTTTTAACTCAAAATTTTGCCCGTTAGGCTACTCTTTTTCGATTTCCAACTGCCAAGGGATTTTTTACGTGTGTAACAATACATATGGGCGTCCGATCTCACTACCCAGAGACCAGGGGATATTTTGTTACTAGAAGTCCACGTGAAAAAATCCCGGTCCTCACCGGGGCTTGAACCCGGGACCTCCAGCACTCGAGGCGAACACCATACTTCGAGACCACTCAGCCCCCTAGAGTGAGACCTAGAAAAACATGGAGAAGAGAATTAGAGATGAATTGTGTAGGGAGGACATGGGTGGAACTGCTTGAGGTAGTAAAAGATTTGACGGTTTGCAGTGTGTTGGTTGAGGGTTTGTACTCCAGTGGAGGATGAAGCGTAAGAGAGAGAGAGATGCTTTTGTTTGATAGAGGGGCTGCACCTTTCAGCCTTCCTGCGGAATCTCTGACTGGTTTATTCTTTTAGCTGCTACCTCTTTAGATGCATGAGGCTCTTTGATTCAGTCAGAATCCCAAATCATCTTTTTGAATGTTCTAGAACAAGATTTTCACATGTTAGTCATCAGTTGTGGTCCCAACTTCACGGCAAAGGGTCACCCCAAAATGCTCTGAACTTTGCTGGTGAATATCACACAAAGTGCTCCTTACTGTCCCATGTGAAAAGTGGAACAGACAGCATTCCCGACAAACCAACAGCCTGCACAGGCATACGGGCATAAAGCTGCTGCCAGATTACCAACACAACAGAACCAGGAGGGGTTTCATAGAATGGCTTCCAAGAGTGTTTCCAACACTTGTATAAACAATGAGAAAAGTGTATAGATGCTGAAGGAAGTACATGATCACCAGCACAACAATGCAGCCAGGAGGAGTTTCCAACACTTGTATAAACAATGGGAAAAATGTATAGTCGTCTTAAAAGAAATCTAGTGTCAATTGTTACTGATTTATGTTTCTTTGAAGCTACCTCATAGTGTGCCAGCAGAGAAAACAAGTTCTTGATCAACTATGGTATTTTGCTAGAAAATTGTAGGTATAATGCCATCACCAGAGAAGCACTTCCAGGACTATACCTGTAGCACTTTCAACAGATAGAACAGGAATGATCTTTTTAGTGTTTGATTCATGGGTGTGTGGGTCATGGCTGAGAGAGTATGGTGTCTACTCCAGGCTCAGAAGTTACCGAGTTTGGTCTTATCATGGGGCTGGAAATGTTTCCAGTTTGGTCTCATCATGAGGCTGGGAATGTTTCCAGTTTGGTCTAACTATGGGGCTGGGAATGGTTCCAGGTTTGGTCTCATCATTGAGTTGGGAATATTTCCAGTTTGGTCTCATCATGGGGCTGCGAGTGTTTCCAGTTTGGTCACGTCAAGGGGCTGGGAATGTTTCCAATTTGGTCTCATCATGGGGCTGGGAATGTGTCCAGGTTTGGTCTCATCATGGGGCTAGTAATGTTTCCAGTTTGGTCTCATCGTGAGGCTGGGAATGTTTCCAATTTGGTCTCATCATAGGGCTGGTAATGTGTCCAGGTTTGGTCTCATCATGGGGCGAGTAATGTTTCCAGTTTGGTCTCATCGTGAGGCTGGGAATATTTCCAATTTGGTCTCATCATAGGGCTGGGAATGTGTCCAGGTTTGGTCTCATCATGGGGCTAGTAATGTTTCCAGTTTGGTCTCATCATGAGGCTGGGAATGTTTCCAGTTTGGTCTCATCATGAGGCTGGGAATGTTTCCAGTTTGGTCTCATCATGAGGCTGGGAATGTTTCCAGTTTGGTCTCATCATGAGGCTGGGAATGTTTCCAGTTTGGTCTCATCATGAGGCTGGGAATGTTTCCAGTTTGGTCTCATCGTGAGGCTGGGAATGTTTCCAATTTGGTCTCATCATAGGGCTGGTAATGTGTCCAGGTTTGGTCTCATCATGGGGCGAGTAATGTTTCCAGTTTGGTCTCATCGTGAGGCTGGGAATATTTCCAATTTGGTCTCATCATAGGGCTGGGAATGTGTCCAGGTTTGGTCTCATCATGGGGCTAGTAATGTTTCCAGTTTGGTCTCATCATGAGGCTGGGAATGTTTCCAGTTTGGTCTCATCATGAGGCTAGGAATGTTTCCAGTTTGGTCTCATCATGAGGCTGGGAATGTTTCCAGTTTGGTCTCATCATGAGGCTGGGAATGTTTCCAGTTTGGTCTCATCATGAGGCTGGGAATGTTTCCAGTTTGGTCTCATCATGAGGCTGGGAATGTTTCCAATTTGGTCTCATCATAGGGCTGGGAATGTGTCCAGGTTTGGTCTCATCATGGGGCTAGTAATGTTTCCAGTTTGGTCTCATCATGAGGCTGGGAATGTTTCCAGTTTGGTCTCATCATGGGGCTAGTAATGTTTACAGTTTGGTCTCATCATGAGGCTGGGAATGTTTACAGTTTGGTCTCATCATGGGGCTAGTAATGTTTCCAGTTTGGTCTCATCATGAGGCTGGGAATGTTTCCCGTTTGGTCTCATCATGGGGCTAGTAATATTTCCAGTTTGGTCTCATCATGAGGCTGGGAATGTTTCCAGTTTGGTCTCATCATGGGGCTAGTAATGTTTCCAGTTTGGTCTCATCATGAGGCTGGGAATGTTTCCAGTTTGGTCTCATCATGAGGCTGGGAATGTTTCCAGTTTGGTCTCATCATGAGGCTGGGAATGTTTCCAGTTTGGTCTCATCGTGAGGCTGGGAATGTTTCCAATTTGGTCTCATCATAGGGCTGGGAATGTGTCCAGGTTTGGTCTCATCATGGGGCTAGTAATGTTTCCAGTTTGGTCTCATCGTGAGGCTGGGAATGTTTCCAGTTTGGTCTCATCATGTGGCTGGGAATGTTTCCAGTTTGGTCTCATCATGGGGCTAGTAATGTTTCCAGTTTGGTCTCATCATGAGGCTGGGAATGTTTCCAGTTTGGTCTCATCATGGGGCTAGTAATGTTTCCAGTTTGGTCTCATCATGAGGCTGGGAATGTTTCCAGTTTGGTCTCATCATGGGGCTAGTAATGTTTTCAGTTTGGTCTCATCATGAGGCTGGGAATGTTTCCAGTTTGGTCTCATCATGGGGCTAGTAATGTTTCCAGTTTGGTCTCATCATGGGGCTAGTAATGGTTCCAGGTTTGGTCTCATCATAGGGCTGAGAATGTTTTTAGGTCTGGTCTCATCATGAGGCTGGAAATGGTTCCAGGTTTGGTCTCATCATTGGGCTAGGAATATTTCCAGTTTGGTCTCATCATGAGGCTGGGAATGTTTCCAGTTTGGTCTCATCCTGAGGCTGGGAATGTTTCCAGTTTGGTCTCATTGTGAGGCTGGGAATGTTTCCAGTTTGGTCTCATCATGAGGCTGGGAATGTTTCCAGTTTGGTCTCATCATGGGGTTGGGAATATTTCCAGTTTGGTCTCATCATGGGGCTGGGAATATTTCCAGTTTGGTCTCATCATGGGGCTGGGAATATTTCCAGTTTGGTCTCATCGTGGGGCTGGGAATGTTTCCAGTTTGGTCTCATCATAGGGCTGGGAATGTGTCCAGGTTTGGTCTCATCATGGGGCTAGTAATATTTCCAGTTTGGTCTCATCATGAGGCTGGGAATGTTTCCAGTTTGGTCTCATCATGGGGCTAGTAATGTTTACAGTTTGGTCTCATCATGAGGCTGGGAATGTTTCCAGTTTGGTCTCATCATGGGGCTAGTAATGTTTCCAGTTTGGTCTCATCATGAGGCTGGGAATGTTTCCAGTTTGGTCTCATCATGAGGCTGGGAATGTTTCCAGTTTGGTCTCATCATGAGGCTGGGAATGTTTCCAGTTTGGTCTCATCGTGAGGCTGGGAATGTTTCCAATTTGGTCTCATCATAGGGCTGGGAATGTGTCCAGGTTTGGTCTCATCATGGGGCTAGTAATGTTTCCAGTTTGGTCTCATTATGAGGCTGGGAATGTTTCCAGTTTGGTCTCATCATGTGGCTGGGAATGTTTCCAGTTTGGTCTCATCATGGGGCTAGTAATGTTTCCAGTTTGGTCTCATCATGAGGCTGGGAATGTTTCCAGTTTGGTCTCATCATGGGGCTAGTAATGTTTCCAGTTTGGTCTCATCATGAGGCTGGGAATGTTTCCAGTTTGGTCTCATCATGGGGCTAGTAATGTTTTCAGTTTGGTCTCATCATGGGGCTGGGAATATTTCCAGTTTGGTCTCATCATGAGTCTGGGAATGTTTCCAGTTTGGTCTCATCATAGGGCTGGGAGATTTTCCAAGAATCACTGATATCTAATGATACCACATGTGCCCCTTATCTCTTAGATGGATTGGATACCTAACCTCTTGGATGAGGGCAAAAAACAGGCGGGTCTGTGTGCAAGTTATGCATGTTAAAAATCCCACGACAGTTGGAAATTACAAGGAGTAGGCTGTAAGGACACAGTTGTGACACGAGGTAAAGAAATGCATACCCATGGGTAGATAGAGCCTGTTAACTTGGATGGAATCTGTCTAGAGGAAATAAACTTGACACAGCTTCATGTTTGAAGGGGGATACACTGGCCTATGAGGTGCACATCCAGGTGTGACGTGCTCCCCTCAAAGGAAGAAAGAAGTAGAAAAGTTTAAGAATGTACTCAATGCTGTGCCAATTTTATAAAATGTGTACTTGAGATTTTCCACGTTAATAAAATTTGTGAGGAAAGAAATAAGCAACCTCACGTTGTAATTCTGTGATCTATCTCAAGTCCTGCCACTTGACACCCTGAACAAAAGTATTTGCCATGAAATTACTTGTGGTGGTTTTTGGTTAAGAATAGCTAACATAGCACATCGATATCTCCATAAGTGCTCCAGTCTCCCCTCCTCCCCCACCACCATAGATGACACAAGGAGAATCTCAGCGCAGGTCATGAACTGCATAGCACCAGTTAGGTTCCAAATGTATGTAAATTAGACGTCACAAATGTTATAAATTATTTTGTGGGTAGCTTATCTGATTATGAAATGTGCCCTAGCCCGTCACTGGTATCTACCCCACCTTACTGCTATGGGCCCAACATGGCTCATGACAGACAAGAATGAGACAAGAATGATTGTAATTTGTATAGCTTTAGCTTGTTTCAGTATGTTTTATTTTCTTCTGGCATCTTCATTGCAGTGTGCCTGAAATAGAGCATAGTTGACACCAAGGGCTTTGATCAGGTTCTATTTCAGTCAGTCTCAGGTGTCCTTTCTGCCGGGACCCAACTTTGCTCATGACAGATAACAAGGATGAGAGAAGAATGATTGGAGTTTCTATTTCTGGCACTGTTGGCTATCAACCCCTCCTTACTGTCTTGGACCTAACATGGCTCGTGACAAACCAGGATGAGATGAGAATTATTGTAGTTTATATAGCTTTAGTGTGTTCTTTTTTCCTATAACACATCTGTTGTTGCCAGTGTACCCACCTTGAAGAGTTTTCTAGACTTGCTTCTGTTCAAGTTAGTTAGCTATGATTGCTTGTGTATTCAAGAATATTATTATTATATATTGTTTCTTACCTTCAATCCAATCATTCTGAAATGTCTTCAGATTTGGTTAGGTGATGGTTTGTATGTTCATACAGATTTGTTTTCTACTGAGAAGCAGAGTAGTTTTTCTTTATATTGACATATATGTGTGTGTGTATATATATATATATATATGACTGGCACCTTGTCGTCTTTATAGACGATAGTTTGAAAATGGAGTTTTATATCTCTCTCCATATCATAAAGCTTGGGCTGCATTTAGAGACCATGGTATGCCCACATGCAGGATGATATCTCTCTCTCTCTCTCTCTCTCTCTCTTGAATTTAGAGACCATGGTATGCCCACATGCAGGATGATCTCTCTCTCTCTCTCTCTCTCTCTCTCTCTCTCTCTCTCTCTCTTGAATTTAGAGACCATGGTATGCCCATGCCGGATGATCTCTCTCTCTCTCTCTCTCTCTCTCTCTCTCTCTCTCTCTCTCTCTCTCTCTCTGCCTGCTTAGTTTACTCCAAAGCAATGCTTTAACTGTCCACCTGTTGGACTTCGATCCTAGACAAGTTGCCGATCAAGGCGGCTTAGGGCCAAGTCTGCCCTGCCATGACATTTAGTCTTTAGGTTGCATTTCCCCCACTAGGGTAAGGCTTGTACTCTCCCAGTTGTGCTTCTTTGCCCAAAACTGTTGGCACAATGTGGGGTGTCGGGTTTGGTAAGCGCCGCCCAATGTTCAGTTATAACATAAAGCAGGTAGTACCGTCAACTGTCATACAGCAGCTCAGTCATATCTAAGATGTTACTTAGTATATATAGTTGTATATATGTGTATTGATCTATTCTAAAGTATTTTCTAAAGTACTTTGGTTTAATATGTGAGGGTAATAATAATATGGCCGAGTGTATTCATGACTTTAATATTTTGTAAAGCGTGCTATTGAAATGTTGTTACTAATTTCAGAGTCTTATCAGTGTATTACATACAAGGGACTATTCTGGAATTCCCCTTTGTTCTATTTACTGAACAAGAAATGTAACTGATTCAGCGCCAACCAAAAAGTCGGTTTGGACCAGACATGGGACACAATCACATGAATAAGTATTATAATGTCAGTTTCCGTTCACTGAGCATTGAAATTGTGGAAGGTGTAAGCGAAACAAAACAAATAACACAATGACTCTAATATGGTGATATATCGTCCTTCTGTCCAATTAGGAGAGTCGTATTTGGCGATATATTATCCTTCTGCACTGAATCAGTTAAAGTCATGCATGCTGTGGTTATTCTCGACCAATCATGGATTTGTAAAATAATGTTCTTAAAGCACATGATTGTTGTCAATTGTATTTGAGTCTGTATGTTGCTCGTTATTTGAAAGCCTTCAGCCTGCACACCATCAGTGATTTGGTTCATTCATTAAATACTTTGACTTGTTCACACTGCAGCCTTCGGTTTGTTCGCACTGCTGTCTTTGGTGTGTACATACTGCTGTCTTTGGTTTGTTAGATTATATATTAAAGGTGGGGGGAAATTAAATTCCTGGCGCCGGTTTTAATTCATCTGGTAGGAGGTCAGCATGGCTGAATGGATAAGAACTGTTGCTCTTACACATCTGATGTGCTGATGCAGTGGTAGTTCAACCCCTACACCGGTCAGTTGGACTAAAATGTTGAGTTCTCATCCTTGATTTGGGGACGTAAATTACAAGTACCTCTGAAATCGGCGTGGGTTCTCCTGATGCCGAGGGATACTGGTGATAGAGAAAGCTAAGCCACACGCAAAAATCAGTCCAGTAGACTAGAATTAGAAGCATGTGTATAGACTAATAACAGAGAGATTAACAACACATTAAAAATAAGAATTGTCAAATGTTATGTATATTCAACTCTACTATGTGGCATGGAAGTCTGGACAATGAACAAGCAATTAGAAAGTCGAATAGAGGCTCTGGAGATGTGGATATACAGAAGAAAATGTTGTATTTCATGGAAACAGAAACAATCAAGTACAGAGGTTCTAGAAAAACTGGGAATGAAAAGAGTTGATGAAAGAAATAAAAAAGAGGCAAGTGAAATATGTCAGCCACGTTAAACGACATGATACTCTTATAAAAAACCATACTGGAGGGCAGGGTTGAGGGCAATCGAGCAAGAGGTAGACAATGATACAAGTGGGAGGATAACTTCAAGAGATGGATGAACATCAGCCTGACAGAATGTACAGTCAGGGTGAGAGACAGACAGTGTTGAAGTTCCATTGCAGCCAACCTTCATTGTGGAGACGGCACTTGATTGATTGTATAGACCAGTGTTTCCCAACCTGTTTTGTGCTATGCCCCACCTAAGCCTTTCTAAAATTCTTATGCCCGCCACCCTAAACATATAAATAATTTTTAATATTTAAAAATTGAAATGTTCACTAAAGAAACTTGAATGATAGGTTTTAGGAAGAAATCACTAGGACATTATTGAGCAAACTCAGTAAGTAAATTTTCAAAACATATAATGGAGAACTGAAATTCAAGTACAAAATAATTTTAATGAAAGATTTTTCTATATTATTTTAATTATTAGTAATTATTTATTATTTAAATTTAGTGAGATCCTTGCGCTTGATGCTTGCTTCAAAGTGATTTTATGTCAGGTTCCAATTTAGTTAACTTCAGTCTGTCTCCCCGTTTTGTTATATCCAGCCAATTTCCTTTTATTTTAAAGCATCAAATCATTTATGGCACTAAATCCGCATTCAGCTAAATGTGAAGATGGAAACGGTAACATTAGTTCTCTTGCACATTTGGTTGCATTTAGATATTTGATTTCGGTTTCCTCACAAAGCCATGCCATCGCTCCTTTTATATTAAATAAAGTTTAATTGAGTCATAATTTTGCACTTCTGCGAGTTCTTCTTGATACCGCATATTTGAAATATCAGACAAATCCACTAATATTGGCTGCATCATCCAAGTTGGGAAATCAGTTTGTTTCAAATCAGAAAATCTTTCTTTTAAATCGGCCGATAAAATGTTCAGATGATCTACAATAACATATATAGCGGTATCAGTCACTTCACATCTTTGGAGCCAATGAAACTTTTCAAAATTTTTGTTGTAAATATATGTCTGACATAATTCAATAAAGGTAATGAAACCAAATTTCTTCGCTTTTGCATCGACAAGAGTTTTATTTGTTCCTTGAAGTTGTTTATTTAATATATTTAGTTTTTCAAAGATATCGGCTAAATCACTCACAAATGCCTTAGTCGACAAAAGCCTTTTTAACCTTTAACAGATTTTTCATTTCAGGTTTGTCGCTTAAAAAATCACTAAGAGTATCAAATAGTTCCATAAATCTTTTCACGCAGTTTCCTTTCGAGAGCCATGTTACTTCAGTGTGAAGTATAAGTCTCACATGTTCTTCATTTTGTTCTTCACAAAATAACTTGAATAGATGTTCACATTTGGCACTAGCTTTAATAGCATTGATACACTTTATAACTAAATTTAGTACTTCATTTAGAACAGGTGAAATGTTTTTAGCTACCAGGTTTTCCCTGTGAATAACACAATGCACAAGAAGCATTTCTGGATTCTAATTTTTCATCAATTTTAAGCAACCATTTTACTTCCCCATCATATTAGGAGCACCATCTGCAGCACAAGATGTTATATTTTTCATTGGTATATTATTGACATATAAGTAATTTTTTAGCTTACTATATATATCTTTGGAGTGGTGCTTTCTAATGATTCACAGAACAACATTTCTTCAGCAAAATCATCTTTATCAATATATCTGATATAAGTTATATAAGTACGACCTCACTGTCTCTCAAAGTTAATTCATCCATTTGCACCAAGAATTTTCAGCTTTTTAACTTGTATTTCAATATCCTCACTCATTTCGCCTAATCTTCTGCTAAAAGTATTGTTATTTAGTGGCATTGCTTTAACGTCTTTGTCATCTTTTTCCAAATCAGTTTTAAGAAATGCTGATATTGATGGTTTGATTAAATTCTCTCCTATAATATGACTTCCCAGATTTAGCGATGAGTAATGAAATTTGATAACTAGCCTCAAGAGTACGATTGATATTTGCATTATGAGCAGTAAATAGAGATTTTAATGTTACTCTTTTTTCAAAATTTCTCTTTAAAGTTTGAAAGTAATTCAAATCTGAATTAATATGAGCATTATGTTTCGCCTTCAAATGTGCCTCAAGACGACCTCGTTTCATTGATTCGTTGGTCAAGCATTGTTGGCATAAGACAAAAAGGTGACCGTTTATCGTGGACAGCGGGTATGAAACCAAATTTTAAATAGTCCTCCGAATACTGGCGAATTTTTTTCTTTCTTGCACCACTCATTTCACTATGGGCTGAAATAAATAAATATAAGATCAATTAAAAACTAAATAAAAACAAATAATATGAACTGGAGTAAACATAGACTAAAAATGCATATTTGAACATGAATGCCACCGCAACAACAACAAAAAAAAAAACGTACTTTATCATTTGAAAATTTTTTCTGGAAAATAATGCTTCTAAAACTGAATTTAATAGAGAAAAAAAATTACCAATTGAATTTACGTACTTATATTTATACAATGTATTATAATATATATATATATAAACAACAAGACTTTTACAACAATCTAACGGACGCTTATTTCAAATTAACACCAACGGTGAATGCTGAGCGTTACTCGAAACACTGCAGAAACTGAGATCCCGGCACTGGGCATTTCGCGCCATTCAGAACAAATAGCATGAAATGCTTAGTGCCGACCCAGTATAACCAGTAGTTCAACTCTACACGTCTAACAATGAAATCACGGCTACTAACATGGCGGACAGAAGTTACTTATACTGGACGTTACCCAGATCGAGTAGCGACTGAGAGTCGCCATACGGTTAACTTAAACTCTGGACGAGTCCATTTTCGAATTTCTCCCCTTAATCTAATTGCCCCGCTGTGGGGCGTGGGCCCCACGTTGGGAAACACTGGTATAGACTATGTTTGAGTTCAAAGCGAGCGAACACAAAAGAAAATCTCGGAGAAGAGAAGTAAAGATGGAGGTGAATAGTTAGTTATCTGTTGGGTTATCACCCTTGCACTCCTGACAAGTCAGATCCCCCCCCCCCCCTCAAAAAAAAAATATGCATCAGCGTCCGGCGGCTAATAGCTTCAGTTCTGTGTTGGTTGACGAGGCTCCTCATTCTCCCGATGTGCCTCTCGGGTCTGGCTGTGCCAACTCTTAACTTCCAAGTCTCTCACTCTGGACAACGAAGTAGAACTACCGGCGTCAAATATCTCTCTAAGGGCACATTGGCATGATCCATGGGTTGACCATCCTGCAGGGGATGTAGAGCCAGAAAGTTTATCAGCTCATACATTTCCCTCAACTGGAGGTGAATAATATAGGAAGATCGTGATCGGAGCTGCAGGGATGGAGTTATTGCCTCTCCATAGCACAAAACCTGGGCTAAAATATAGAGATCATGTGTTGCCCATGCAGCATGATCCCTCTCTCGGCCTGCCTAGTTCACTCCAGAGGAAAGGTAACACCTCTACATCTGGAACAAGAGAAGCTGCCGGATCAGCAAAGCAATGCTCTAACTGTCCGCCTGTCGGCGCTTCGATCCTAGACCAGCCGCCAACCAAGGCTTAGAGCCTAGTCTGCCCTGCTATGACATTTTGTCTTTAGGTTGCATTTCCTCGCACCAGGGTAAGGCTTGTACCCTCCCAATTGCGTTCTTCCACCCGAAGCCGTTGGCACAATGTGGGGTGTCGGATTTGGTAAGCGCCGCCCAACGTTCGGCGCTAACAGAAAGCAGGTAGTACCGTCTACTGTCATACAGTAGCTCAGTCATATCTGACTAAGACCTGACTGTCAGGGTCTTAAACCTGGCTCGTTAACCTAACACATGTGAGACAGTACAAGTACAACGTGATTTGACTTGAGACTCAACGACACGAAGTTTCGATGGATTTATTTACAGATCACGATCTAGAGATGATCATTACAATACATAAGTTATAACAATACACTTACAGGCAACCCACAGCTTACAGTCTATCTCACAAGATGTACAAGCACTCGACTTTCGGGCCACAGAACCACACACGCCTTTCTCCCATCATACGTCCAGTCGAGTCCGAGTCCCAGAGCTGTCTGGCTATTTCTCGCAACGCGCCTGCCCACCTGAAGTGGCTTCACGAGGCCTGCGTGCGTCCAGCTTTGTCCTTGCCTGACCGCTGGCTGTCTCGTCAGCCGGCAACCTCGCAGGCAGGTAACTAATACTCGCCTGGCGGGCGTAACGATGTTACAGCATCCCCGCTAGGGACTATTCGCCTGGCGGGCGTAAAGATGTCCCTGTATCTCTGCTGGCTATACTTTAGACTCTGACACTGACATCACCGGAGCTGCACGGCATGAGAAAAGACAGGATGGCTAGGCGTGAGGTGGTTGGAGGTCTATGCTAGGAAAAAAGGGCGAAAGAAGTGGGGGAGGAGGAATAAACTGGCAAACACGATGAGAAAAGAACAAGGTGAAGGCATCGAGATAAATACCTAGAGGACGTGCCAATTGAAATAATCACACCAACACATCTGATTATAGTATAGACTCTGGTGATCGCTTTAGCTGGTGAACAATGATTAACTCATCACGCTTCTCGGCGTAGCACATGTATGTGAATTAAAACCATTATAATTTAATTCAATAATTCAGTCATTAATTCAATTCACAATGAAAGCTGGCGACAATGGAGATCCAGTACTGAGCCTCTTGCTACTATTATCTTACACTCAGACAGACTACTATTAATCCTTCTGTTAATGTTATCTTCCCACTTTTATCTTACACTCAGATAGACTACTATTAACCCTTCTGTTAATGTTATCTTCCCACTTTTATCTTACACTCAGATAGACTACTATTAACCCTTCTGTTAATGTTATCTTCCCACTTTTATCTTACACTCAGATAGACTACTATTAACCCTTCTGTTAATGTTATCTTCCCACTTTTATCTTACACTCAGACAGACTACTATTAACCCTTCTGTTAATGTTATCTTCCCACTTTTATCTTACACTCAGACAGACTACTATTAACCCTTCTGTTAATGTTATCTTCCCACTTTTATCTTACACTCAGACAGACTACTATTAACCCTTCTGTTAATGTTATCTTCCCACTTTTATCTTACACTCAGACAGACTACTATTAACCCTTCTGTTAATGTTATCTTCCCACTTTTATCTTACACTCAGACAGACTACTATTAACCCTTCTGTTAATGTTATCTTCCCACTTTTATCTTACACTCAGACAGACTACTATTAACCCTTCTGTTAATGTTATCTTCCCACTTTTATCTTACACTCAGACAGACTACTATTAACCCTTCTGTTAATGTTATCTTCCCACTTTTATCTTACACTCAGACAGACTACTATTAACCCTTCTGTTAATGTTATCTTCCCACTTTTACCGCTCTCTACTTGCCTTTCGTTCGTGTGTCTTTGACTTGGTCCTCCTTTAATGTTTCAATGACGTGTCCGCAACACGTAAGAGTACCACGACTATTAATGTGGTCAAATTATGTTGTCTGCCTCTGGTTTTCTTTACAATAAATGAATCACTAAAACAAAACAAACAAAAAACAACGAGAAATAGAATCGGAAAGCGATGGTAGAACATGATCACAAGTAACAATATGGACATGATTCACTGCCGTAAAACATAATAGGTTCGATATAACACAACGTAGCCGAGAGGGTGTAACAACTTCTGCCTCTGGCTCGGGCGGACCGTGTTCCATTCACGGCATTAACTGCGTGAATTTTGACAAAATTAGAAACATTATAGTATTAGTGAGGTTCGGAATCATCGTACTCCAGATAGGTCCATTGATGCTACCATCTTCTCTGTAACATTCCCGCCAGCGTATATCGACTGATCGGACCAGTTCTACAAGGGGGCTTCAAATGAAAACTTTTTTTTTTTAAATTGGGGTTGGGGTTGGGGGGGGGGGGGGGGGGTTGGGGTTGGGGGGGGGGGGTTGGGGTGGAATATATTCTGAGAATAACAAAGAACAAATGTATCATTTTTCGATGTAGTCACCACTGCGTTCAATGCAAGTCTTCCAGCGCCGACAACGTGCTTGGATTCTTGTAGAACAAAATTCTCTTGGTCGCGTGTGGAACTACTCTGAGGTCACTACTCGGTGTAGCTGACCCGGTCGTGAACAGTGTCCACAGAAGTCACGCCGTTTTTAAACGTCCACTCCACTCATACACTTGCTGGACCGATAGGCATGCATCACCATACCGGGTCTTCATTCGCCGATGAATTTCTATAGGTTTCATCCTTTCACTGATTACATGATGTCGCAATTAATTTCAGCATGTGTTGGCTGTTTGCGATTTACTTAGCAATTTGTATGTTCAGTAGTTTGCTATTGCTTCCTGAGTGACCGACGAGCCTACCATCGAAATCAACACAACACTGCCTGCTTTCAAATCGACTGCAGTTGATTTCAAACCGTCGACTCCGTATGTCAGGAAATTGTGAAAATGGAAATATTCCCTGAGACATAAAGCCGGCAGCAACTAGACAACATAAAATTTGAAAGCTATAGTTACCGACCGAGATCGAACCTGTCGCCTCCAAATGGCGACGGCGCCTCGCTGCAGGAACAAGTGTACTTGACGCATGACCAACTAGACACTCCAAAAAAAATGTCTTCATTGGTCATGTCTATCACACATGAACCTAACAACTATGGAATACGGACAGAATTCGTATCAAACCATTGAGATAGCACCATAGGTCTCATAATTTATATTAAACCAGAATATGTCAAATATTGAAATAACAAACACACAAACACATCGGACCGTAATGCTGTTGTGTCGAGTATATATGAACAAACATAGAAGAGAAATGATTGGTCGGTTCTAATGCTGTACACGTAAACACAAGAAATCAATGGGGAGAACCGTTGAGGCCACTAAGACAATTACACAAATAAACACACATAGTATTATTTGGCGCCCACAGAAGGAGAAGAAGGAAATAGAGACTATAGAAGACGCACTCATCATCATCAAGTGCCGTGCCGGCTGGCGTAGGCGTTCATGGCTCTCCACAGATCTCGGTCTTTGGTTTTCTGGATCAACTCTGCTGTTGATATTCCTCCATGCCACCGTCTCAATCCATCCAGCATCATATCTCTTGGTCTGTCTCTGCCTCTCTTCCCCTCGATCTTTCCAGTTGTTACGATGTTCTCCAATGCCTCTCTTCTCATCACGTGACCGAAGAAAGATGTTTGTCTCTGTCTTATTGTTGTATATAATGTTCTAGTTTCGTTAGCCTGTTTCAGGCAGTCATCGTTAGTTACTCTGGCAGTCCAAGGAATTCGCAACATTCGTCTCAGGAACCACATCTCTGTTGCTTCTAATTTCTTCTTAATTTGTTCATTTACATTCCAAGATTCACTGCCATACAGCAAAACTGGTTCTACATAGCATTTCAGCACTCTCTTTCTTACATTCAGTGATAGTGACTTATTGCATAAGATACTCTTCATTTTCTGAAATGCGGCCTTTG
>OY992876.1:104197032-104371550 GCA_963921405.1 Cepaea hortensis | reverse complement strand
TTTTTGTATCTTTAATATAATTTAATTCAATTTTCTTGCATTGCTCGTTTAACCAACTTTCTTTAGCCTTCCCACATTTATCTTTTATTTCTTTATTTATCTTAGCGTATTCTTGTTTGTCATTTTTACTTTGTTTTCTTTTGTCCATCAGTTTTAAGATTTCTTCATTCATCCATTTTTTCTTAGCTATTTTGCCTCTCTCCGGTAATACTTCTTTGCTAGTTTGATCAATGGAGTCCCTTAACATTTCCCATTGTTCATTTATACTCTGTATTTCAGCTATCGCATTGTACCTATTTTTCACAGTCACTCGGATAGTTCTTGCAATTCTTTATCTATTTTTAGAACCTCTTTATTAAGTCTCATGTTCTTAACCATTTTTTTCCCTCTCTTTAATCTTACTTTTATTTGTCCACATAGTGGTACATGATCACTATTACAGTCCGCACCAGGCATTGTCTTTACATTAATTAAAGCATTTCTAAATCTTTTATTAATTAGTATGTAATCAATTTGGTTGCGTATTTTCTTATCAGGGCTTTTCCATGCGTACAGTCGTCTTTTATGGTGTTTAAACCATGTGTTTCCAATGATCATATCATTGATATTTGCCCATTCTATTAGCTTTTCCCCTCTTTCATTTCTTGTACCTAAACCATAATTCCCCACTACATCCTCCATTTTCCCCTTTCCTACTTTTGCATTAAAATCACCAAGTATTATTTTTATTTCTTGTGATCCAATTTGAGCCATCACCATTTCTATTTCGTCGTAAAAGTGTTGTATTTCTTCATCACTACTGCTTGTTGTTGGTGCATATACTTGTATAATATTTATGTCTATTGGTTTGCCTTTGATTTTTACCATAATAACTCTATCTGAAATACACCAGTATCCATTAATTGACTTGGCTGTGTTTTCGTCTAATATTATCCCTACACCTTTTTCATGTGTATCCCCTCCAGAATAAATTATTGTGTGGTTGTCAGCTATAATTTTGCCCGATCCCTTCCATCTCATCTCACTAACGCCTAGTATATTCATTTTCATGCTATCCATCTCTCTTAGAACATTGGTCAACTTTCCTAGCTCATTTAATGTCCTAACATTCCATGTTCCTACCCTAAATTTATTTATTTTAGTTATGATTTTGCCATCAGTAGCTGGATGACGGTCTGGTGTCACCCGTGGATCATGACTGTCCCTACCGGACGAGGATGTCCTAAGACAGCCATTAACGTCGTTCACTAACTTTGATATATGTTTTGCCATGAAGTCTTGGGAAGATAATGTGGTGGTTTCCCCTTGCCTTCCACATTCACATTGTGGTCTTTTTACCTCTGCCTTTGACAGCCATTTCCGACTGTAAGGACAAGTGAGTGCCCTGCTCTGCTCAGCTGCAGAGTTGTCCACTTATTCCGGTGGATACTCGGTCCCCACAGCTGTGTTAGCCACACCGTAGTGTGTTTCCATCCTCTACCGCGGGGAGGTGCAGTCGGGATTTTCCCTTCCTAAAGTTATGGTCTATGACCAAAACTCCACTAGACAACATAAAATTTGAAAGCTATAGTTACCGACCGGGATCGAACCTGTCGCCTCCAAATGACGACGGCACCTCGCTGCAGGAACAAGTGCACTTCGACGTACGACCAACTAGACACTCCAAAAAAAGTGTCTTCATTGGTCATAACCCAGAGCCGTGCCGTGTTGTGATACAGAGAGGCGGCCGTATCAGATGGCACCGTAAGGGGGCGGCATAAGCAGCGAAAGGAGGGGCGGCATTTCGAAGATTTGCATACTAAGAAAATTTGTTCTAACCTGTCCTATTTCCCATAAGCCTCATTTCCACTATCATTGGATGTTTCTCAGCATGTCTGCTTATTGGCCATGTTTGGCACACATACAACAGTATAGGTTCTACATTGCACTTCAACACTCTTTTTCTCACTGCAATTGACAGCTGTTTTTGTAGGCGAGTATGTTTTCCATCTTGCAAAGGGCTGCCTTTCCCAAGGTGAGGTCCGATATGTTGTCCCTCATACCTTTGCCGAGACGATTCTTGTTTTTGTCTCTATCATGCACATTCTATCAGATGTTATGGTTATGACTGTTCCGAGAAGGATGTATCGATTCATCTGTGACATATCAACATCAGCATGCCGATAAGCGTAGGCCTACTCTGTCATGTTTCGTCATCTCACTCGATCACCAGAGTCGTGAATCAGCTCAGTATTCTTGTCTCGACCATACAACGTGACCAAGCCATCCAGGTATTTACTTCCCTGTCATCCCTCTGTTCTCTTCTCTCAACACTGTTTCTTGTTGCAAATGACATATGTTTATTATTCAGTATGTTTTCTATTTTGCAAAAGGCTACCTTTCCCACAGCGATTCTTGTTCTAATCTCTTCAAGGCATTTCCCATCAGATGTTATGACTGTTCTTGTGCCGATTCACTTGCTGAAGAATATTCCCATTTACTTTTACATTTTTAATAAAAGTTAGTTGTATATCCTTCACATGACTGTGACAGTGTCATAAATCCCTGACACATTAGTTGAAATCAGCTGTTGACGATTTGGAAGCAGGCCGCTTTGCGTTGATGTCAATGGTATGGAGCATCGGCGTCCAGAAAGCTATGACAACTACTAAATTAACACTGCCTACTAAATCACAAACAGTCAATAAATGCTGGGGTTGAATACAACGTCCAGTGAAGGGCATGCAACTAACTTTATTATTCTCATAAGCAACGGGAAAAACATTGTTTTCAATGACTAATATAAACAGCATACGAGATTTGTGCCCATGATTTTTAAATGACACTATCAGTACGCCGAAAGAACAGTTATAATTTAACTCGCAACCACTGAAATAGCACACGCAGTTTTTTCTTTTATATTTTGTTTAGTTATTTATTTTGTGTTTTCAATATTCCGTTCAAACCGCCTGGATTATAATTGACACAAACACACACATATATATATATATATATATATATATATATATATATATATATATATATATATATATATATATATATATATATATATTATACGCTGTATGTAGTTTAACATTCTTTTTGTGTACACTTGTTCATAAATATTGTTTTTAAACATATGTTATATTGATCTATAATGTATCAATAATGAGACTGTCTTTCATAGCATTTGATTCAAATGGCTGAGAATGTCTATACTGATTATATATTCAGCATTTATTTGTTATATAATTTAACATACATATCATTTTTCAATATAATATATGTTAACTTAATTTATAAAATAAAGTATGTTGTTGAATGAAGTTCTATTCATCAAACATTTGTACAATTTGTGTACTGATCGTTATATGTCATATATATATATATATATATATATATATATATATATATATATATATATATATATATA
Organism: Cepaea hortensis; assembly: GCA_963921405.1. Taxonomy (NCBI): domain Eukaryota; kingdom Metazoa; phylum Mollusca; class Gastropoda; order Stylommatophora; family Helicidae; genus Cepaea; species Cepaea hortensis. The sequence continues at coordinate 104,368,138 of OY992876.1, read as the reverse complement.
TATATTATATATAAAGTATTCATTTTGTGCATACTATTTATTTAGTATTACATTAGTTATTAGTTACCTAGACTTCGTTTTTTAACATATTTTACACAAGTCTTTGCATGCTCAATATAGTACTGCGTTTGAGCTGGAACTGAGTTTTCACATTCATGTCCTAGCCATATAACTTAGAATTAATAGAATGTATGTATACAGTTTTATTTCATCTTTGTTCTAGTCAGTCCTCTAAAATCAATTACTGTTGCAGTGTCTTCTGAGGTTGTCGATCGATACGGTAAAGTAACATTTTATTTCGTTTCATGCGGTCCTATGGCTTGCACATGTGTGAAGTAACTGGCCTTTCCTTTCTACATTTTGGCTTTCAATATCGCGCCCGGGCAAGATGGCGATCAGCCCGTAAACGAGCTCAGCTTGTCCTGTGTATCTTTGTCTATCAGGTCTCCGGACTGTCTGTCAGGTATTTCACGGTATTTCATGTAATATTGCTATGCTTACGATTTACGTTATGTGTGACGAATGAATGTCACTACAGAACATGATTGATTACTGAATAAGTTATTAATAATAAAATAAATATTAATAATATGATTGTTTCATAATAAATGTTTATTTTCGTGTAAACTGTACTGTTAGTGTTACTAATAAAAACCGTTTTCGCCAAAAACACATACATTGATACATTACATAGTACATGAACATGTCATCATAACATAGTCATAAGTTTAGTCATAACATAACCAACTGAGTTCAGTTAGTTAAAACAATTTTCGACCAAAGCGTAACGGTAACTTAACTATTACTATTAAGTATTACTAATTATTATTATGATTTTATAATATAAAATCTTAATAATAGTTAAGTTATGCTTTGGTCGAAAATAATATATAAATTAGGCATTCTTCCGAATTCCGGTCCCAAATAGTTCTGCAGTGAATAATTTTATATAGCTAACCCTCACCCTAACCCTAATCACTTATTCACTGCAGAACTATTTGGGACCGGAATTCGGAAGAGTGCCGCATAAATTATATTATTATTATTATTAAATTAATAAATTAAACTAACTCCTTCAGACTTACGGAAACTGGAAAGGTTTCCCATATTTTCTCTAGGTATTTTCTTCCTCTCGTAACGTTTTTGTAATTAAGGGCATGTTGATCATGTTTTCCATATTAGGTATTTACTAATGATACCACCACATATAGATAGGCCCTGAAAAACCCAACACAGCGGTACCTCAATGATGCCTGTATGTTAATTCTAAGCGAAGATATTCACATTTGAGTGTCCTGATATTGAACAATGAAATTGAAATACTCATAAGTCCGCTCACTGAGCAGGTTTTCTTTGTGTCCCAGTCAAAGTGACAGCTGACATTGACATGATCAAAATTTGGCTACCTACATTTTTTGTGTGTACATGTTCTATTTACAGGACATCGCTGTCAACACCGGCATTTTACTGCTGTTGTTGATGTCTTGGCAAATTTAGTTCAGTAGTTTGTCATTGCTTTCTGAATGACCGGCTCCCATACCAACACGTTAAGACCCAGCACAACGCAGTCTGCTGCCAAACGGTCGCAGCTGTGTTTCGAACGCAGGTAAGCGGGCTCACCAATCGCATCTGCAAGCCCTAAGGCTACCTACTACAGTAAACCAGTGTACCTGACAACCTTGGACTTTCCAAAAATGGCATCAGTCCTTGATAACGAAGATTCTACTATAATCAAAGAAGAAATAACAAAAAGACTTATCTAAAAGAACACCCTCTGAAACAAGTAAAGAGCTTCAAGTACTTAGGAGTATATCATGAAATGGCAAATCAGAAGATGCAATCAAAAACAGCTGCAATAATGCAAACCAACTCATTGGATAAATGAAACAAATACTAAAGAACAAACACGTATCAAAGACACTCTACAACGACACTCTAAAGACTTATCTAAAAGAACACCCTCTGAAACAAGTAAAGAGCTTCAAGTACTTAGGAGTATATCATGAAATGGCAAATCAGAAGATGCAATCAAAAACAGCTGCAATAATGCAAACCAACTCATTGGATAAATGAAACAAATACTAAAGAACAAACACGTATCAAAGACACTCTACAACGCAGTCTTCCTACCAACTCTATTCTATGCTACCAATGACAGACTTGGACAATGACGGAAGAAGAGAAAAAAAAAATTACAGTGGAAATGAGATTACTGAGAAAAATACTCAAGAAGACAAAAAATCAGAAATGATTAAATCAGGTCTAAAGTGGGGATTATATCATCGCTAGATGTAATTCGGAAACAGCAAGTTAAATGGTTCAGCCATATAACTATATGTGCTTAGATATGCAGATGATAGTCTTCACCGCAGACAATGAGTAGGATCTGCAAAATTCAGTAGATGCGGTTGTTGCACACAGTGAACGACTAGGGTTAGAATTGAATAGTAAGAAGACACAGATTATGGTCATCACTGGGAAGAAGGAAATACCACAATGTATTGTGATCTACGAGTAAATGGGCATATTCTTAAGCAAGTGAATCTGTACAGTTATCTCGGAAACAGTCATAACATCTGATTGGAGATGCCTTGAAGAGATTAGAACGAGAATTGCCATTGCGAAGGTAGCCTTTTGCAAGATGAAAAACATACTTGACCAATAAAAAGATATCGATTGAAATGAGAAAAAGTGTTGAAGTGCTACATAAAACCTGTACTTGTGTACTAATCCCTTCGTTTGTTCATCCAAGGAGTACATTCATATTAAATAAAAATATAAGAAGGAGACGAGCTGTGCTTTGGGGTCACATAATGAAAAGCAAGGATTTGGAAAACAATAAAAACTGGAATAATCAGTGGTAGAGATGAAGGATTGTAAATTCAGGAAAAATGATACTGGATAGACTGGAGTGATGGTATAGAGGAATACTATGATTAAAGTTTATTCAGAAACACCAAGGACCATGTCTGTGGAGATGCATGAATACCTCTGCCAGTTTGCAGGGCATGATTTATATATGGGCCAGGATAATTTTGCAGACATGGGCTAATGAAAAATTGACTATTAAGGTCTCTGGTGAAAATTTTCAGACACCAAGGGGACACAAGTTTCAGGTAACAATATGACAATTTTCAGGCACCAGGTGACAATTTTTGGGCTCCAGGTGACAATTTTCAGACAACAATGTGACAATTTTCAGGCCCAGGTGACAATGTTCAGGCACCAAAGAAACAGTTTTCAGGGGACAATTTTCAGGCAACAAGGGTGTGACAAGATTGGGATGGGATACCCATTCTTACTGTTATAGTTTTAGAATTGGTTAACCTGTCTGTCCCCTTGTAGGTTTCTGCCACCCACGTCAGGACCTCAAACACTTGAAAGACAAACTGAAAGACCTATCTAACATACACAAGAAAATTGACACGTCATGGTAAATTTACAAACAGAAAACAGATTTATTAAAGACCCTGTTTCTGCAAAAGAAAATCACTGTAAAGCAACAAAAGATGACATCAGACACAGGTTTTTGTTTTCAAATGAATGGGTCAGATTGGCGAGTTAATCATCAAACTGTAGAGGCGGTGTCAGAAATCACCTGTCGTATTCGGTGTAGGTATGCGTAGGGTTGATTTCACCGGGTGGTTGTTGTTGTTCTTCCCCACAGACACTAGACTTGTTCAGATAACTTTGATTCGTGCTCAGGCAGGTTTGATAGGTTTCAAGAGGTATGACTCCTCTCAGGGTGTGGAGCTCTTTGTCTCCTTTTGAAAGCGTTGTTCATTTCCACTTTTCAGGATGACTTCAGATTGGCTCTAACTTCTCTGGTCACTCTAGTCAGAAAAGAGGGATCCTGAAACAAAACAACTCAGGGGTACTCATCTACACAGACCATGGTTAGAATACAATACCAGACATTCCTTCACCCCTGTTTCCTGGTTCCTTTCGTTCATTAAGAGCAGGTCCATATGATAGACCTGTCCAACTGGTCTTCTTTAATCCTAGACTGGACAGAAGTGGTGAAAATAGTTTCTGAACCTTTACTGTGATTCCTTCTGGGATTTTGCAAAGCCCAATGTACTCAGGTAGAGTTCTTAGATTCACGAGTCAAGTTCAGACATCCTCGACTATTCCAGTCAACCAGGTATCAAGAGTTGAAAGATATAATTTTAGATACCCCTGACAAGGGTTCTCTGTCTTGTAAACCAGGTGAAGAAGTGTGTAATTGTCGCCCCAGTAATTCTTATCAAGGTTACCACAGTGACAGAAAAGTATCAGGAACGTTCATTTGAAACCCGTTCCAATGGCTTTATTACAAAAGCATGAAAGAAACATTAACAGGTGTGGTAGAATTAAACTAGCTACTTTAGTAACATTTTCTAAATTGCTTTTTAATTATATAAGCTGCATATTTGGATACCTCTTGAAGAAACAAATCCAACGATACCTCATTCAAGTCTGTGTGTCAATTCTAAGCTGAGATATTAATGTTTGTGGGTCAGTTTATGATGTAACATAGGCAAAAAAGGAAATTGTCTAAATCCCCTTTGGAAATATGTGACCAAAATACATTAGCTAAGGGCAGATAACTACTCTTTTGTTTTTTTCTCGCTAAGGGGGATAACTCGTGTTGTTATTTTGAGGGCCACCGTTAGAACGCAAAATTTAAATGAAAACCTTAAACTCCCTCTTCCTCCTGCCTCTTCCTCCACTCCAACCCCTCCTCCGCCTACTCCTTCTCATTCTTCTTCCTCCTCCTTCCTCCTAAAGCCATTTTAATAATATGGCACATTTTTGCAAATGCAAAAATATGCACCACGACTGTCATGTAATAATAAAAATTGTGAATAATGTAATAAGCCTTAAGATGTATGGTGACTTTCAACTTTTATAAAATGCCAAATCATGCACTTTAGAAAAAGTAAATAACAAAACGAGTTATTTAGTCTGCATATTTTTTAGTTGCATATCCTTCACTGGACGCAGCAGTCAACCGCAGCATTTTTGGCTGTTCGTGACTCCTAGGCAAATCTTATAGTCAGTAGTTTGCCATTGCTTTCTGAATGACTGGCACCTATACCTTTTTTGAAAGAAAAAAAAAACCAGCACCGCTGTGTTTTGAACACGGGTATACAGGATTACGAATCGTGTCTGTAACCCCTTCGCCACGGAGAATGGTAGTCTGCATATACAAAAATATTATTCTGAGTTATATTAATTGAGTAATTGTTATTAATCAACTACATTATTAAAGCCAGCTCATTGGCAAAGAGGTAATGGACACAGTTCGTAACCCTGCATACCCGCATTCGAAACACAGCTGTGGGCGATTTGGCAGCAGACTGCCTTGCGATGTTTTTGTTTTAAATTGTATGGAGGACGGTCATTCAGAAAGCAATGACAAACTATTGAATGTAAACTTGCCAAGAGATCACAACAGCAAAATATGCTGGTGTTGACTGTGACATCCTGTAAATGATATGCAGCTAACATTATTAAATCTTTCATGGATTCAAATCATATGATATTAATAAAATAGTGACACCATCTGTTCTGTTTCCTCGTCCCGTAGATAGCAATAAACATATATATATATATATATATATATATATATATATATATATATATATATATATATATATATATATATATATATATGGTTTCTGTGGGCTTTATAAAGTGTATTATTATTTACTTTAGAAGCTGGCTGCTGGGTTTAATATGAGCCCATTTCAATTATTTCCATTAGGTAAGATCTTGCATCAATTTGTGCATACATTTACATTGAAAGCTGCATATTTTACTACCCATTTACAATTTTTAATTAGGTCAAAGTTAAAGAATAATAATAAAGTGTACATGTTTCTCACTTTTAAGAAGAGAATCAGCAGTGTATATATATATATATATATATATATATATACTAGCCTCCATGGCCAAAGGCTTGCAAACGCGGTTTGTGAGCTGAGTAGTACACGTTCGAAGCTCAGCTGCGACCGATTTGTGTAGCAGAATTGTGTCGCGTTGTGTTATAACGTACTCGTATGGGAGCCGGTCGTTCAGAAAGCAGTGGCAAACTACTGAACATAACACTTGCCTAATACATCAACAGCAGCTGAAATATGATGGTGCTGACTGCAACGTCCCATAAGGGATATGCAACCAAATATATATATATATTGCATATCCTATTTACAGGACATCACTGTCAACACCAGCATTTTACTGCTGTTGTTTATGTCTTGGCAAGTTTTACGTTCAGTAGTTTGCCATTGCTTTCTAATCGATTGGCTCCCATACCAACACGTTCAAACCCCAGCATGATACAGTTTGCTGCTAAATCGGTCGCCGCTGTGTTTCGAACGCGTGGTAAGCAGTTCACAAATCGCAGATCCGCGAGTCAATTTCAGTGAACTCTTGTCTGACCAGAAAAACAGGAATGTTAGTGTTCAAGTTAGTTTAAAGAATAGACACCCCCTCCCACACACACACACACTCTCTCTCTCTCTCCCCCCCCCCCCTCTCTCTCTCTCTCTCTCTCTCTCTCTTATCCATGTATTTTTCCTCCTCCCCCTCCAAAAGGGATTAGGAATAACTTGGGAATAGTTTGTCTGACTGGGGATTGCTTGAATGTTGTTACAAAGGAGACCAGTGTCCTGGATTTGTCTATCTCTGATGATGAATGCAGCTCTGGGGCGGCCTCATTGAATAGGTACCAGATGGTGTTCATATTTTCTCAGGCATTGTCTGGGAAGGAAAGGATGTGAGGAAAGGAACTGACCACCCCATCTCATTTGCAGTAGCTTAGGGTATGTGGAGGCCTGATACTTCACCTCCCAACATGTGTATCAATACAAACAATATTGTTAATAAGCTTACAGATTGCAAAAAGACATCTACTCCGTTTGGTTCTTTTTGTTTGCTTGAATATACCAAACATAAAGGTGTTTTTTTGTCTTTGGCAATTTATCTTTTTCTTGTACTTTTTCAGAGACATCACAAAACATATTAATGATAAGCATACAGATTACAGAAAGACACCTACTGTGTTTGGTTCTTTTTGTTTGCTTGAATTTAACAATTATAATAGTTGTTTTTTTTTCTGTGGTAATTTATCTTTTTCTTGTACTCTTTCAGAGACATCACATTTGTCAAAGATTACAGGGAAGAATGTGAATTGATTGATCCTAAAGTTTCTGGAAATACATCAGTTGCATGCATATACGCTGTGAACAATGGCTGAAGAAGACCAATATTGCATTGAAATTCAGGATGGGCATGGATTTGAAGATGGTGAGGTGATGGTTGTATTAGACCTGAATGGCCAGGATTTGCCAGTCAGTGTTGCCCAGGCAATTTTAGAGCTGGCTCAGAACTCTCGACATGGCCAGCTAAGAGGAGCAGAACATTTGGCACAAATATTTGTGGAAGAGGCCCAGAACCAAGGGCAGGAGGGTCAGTTCATTGAATATGTGGACAAAGTGGAGATTGACAATCCACTCCCTATGGAAACCAACTCTAGTATTGTAACAGAAGTGAAAATAGAGGACTTTGACAACTTTTTAAGTGGTGCACAAGAATCTGAACAGTTTGTAACTAGCATTCAAGATGGCAGCCAGCAAAAAATTATTGTGCACGATCTTGCAGAACTGGAGCAAATGCGAGTCAGTAGTGCTCGTGTACCGATACGGAGTGAGGCAACACAGAGAATTCTCGTTAAGAGTCTCTCCGATCAGGAGCAGGTGAAATACAGACGGATTAGCAGATTTCCCATCAATGGATTAGACCCTCCAGAGCTTCTGCTACCTGATGCGAAAGTAGAGGTTGGAGTACAGTGTGAGATTATCAATTTTCATGTCAGCAGCACCAACCTAGTGGTCACAGCAAAAGAAGTGGGTTCAGTGACCAGTCTAGAAGGTCACGTGGAGGAAATTAAAACTGAACCTCTTGAGACAACTGATGCAAAGGATATTAAACATGAACCTCTTTGGGCTGACGACGATGTCAATGCTGCCAGCAAGCCTGCAGAGCCTGAAGAAGCCGCTGTTGTTCCGGAGGAGCCAGCCGTCACAAAATCCTGTGTACATTGTGAGTTCACTTGTGAGCAGGATCTTGAGCTTGGGCGTCATTTGAAGCAGGTGCACAAGGCAACAAAGCCTTTTGCATGCTCAGTGTGTAGTGCAGCGTTTGAGCTGGAACTGAGTTTTCAAATTCATGTCCTAGCTCATATTGACAGGCCTGCAGTTAAACCACAAAAAAGTAGCTATGTCTGTCCGATATGCAGTGCTCAGTTAAAGACGCACAGAAATCTCATTTCACACGGGGAAAAGGAACATAGCGGGACAAGCTTATATACGTGTACTAAGTGTCGGTTTGCTGGCTGTTCAAAGAAAGATCTCTCAGAACACAATAAGTCACAGTTACATACAGGCAGAAAAAACAAAGTGTCTGTATGTCCGGTGTGTAAAGTTGCCTGCTTACGGCTGACCGTGCATTTAGCCACATCTCATCCAGATCACCGCCCGTACTCGTGTGATCAGTGCAACTACAAGAGCAAGACGACATATGCTATGAGAACTCACATGTTAACTCACACTGACAGTAAAGATTTTGTTTGCCCCCAGTGCGGGCGAGCTTGCAAATCTCAAATAAGCCTCAAGAGGCATGTAAAGAACCATAATCCGGACCGCAAGTTCCACTGCTCATTGTGCTCTTTCTGCACCAACGATGGTTATGAGTTTAAGCGGCATGGAGTTAGAGTTCACACCAGGAAGTCATATTATGGTTGTAAATACTGCAACCTGTCATTCGTCAACCACTGTGACTTGAAGCTGCATGCTATGTCCGAACACAAAAGCAGAGACTCCTTTTACTGCAAGTACAAGCAGTGTGACTTTTCCTGCGAGACAAAACTGGAGTTCAAGCGGCACGTCCAGACCCACACTGGCAAGCATCGGTATTTGTGTGATACCTGCGATTTCACCACCCCCTGGAGAGCCCATCTGGACAGACACCTGGCTACTCACACCGATCTGCGACCATTCAAATGTGAAGTCTGTGGTTATGAATGTCGGGAGAAAATCAATCTGAAAAAGCATATGGTGATTCATAGCGAAGATAAACCGTTCAGATGTTCTAGATGTCCATACACGTGCAAGCTTAAGAACCTTCTGGACAGTCATACGAGGATCATGCATACAAGCCTCAAACCGTATGCATGCACTAGATGTACATACACCACCAAGACAGCCAGTAACTTGAAGAAGCATATGTGGATTCATGAACATTATAAGCCTTTTGTATGTAGGTTCTGCTCATATACAGCCAGAGAGAAGAACAAACTTCGCCGCCATGAAAGCCTCAAACACAAAGATGCTGCTGTGAGTGAGGAGTATGAACTGAAACATGAGGTGAATGCAGATGTCATGGAAACTTACAGTATTGTGTTCACAGCGCCAAAGTTGCCAGATTGAGGTCTCGTCTGTTATATTTTCAGAAATAATGTTACAGAAGGCTGGCTGAACAGAGAAGTTTGAATTGAAGCATGATGCGAATGCAGTTGTCAAGGAAAGATAACATACTGTGTTCACAGCACCAGAGTTGCCAGATTGAGGTCTTGTCCGTTAGATTTTCCAGAGCAAGTTACAAACGACTAGCTGAACAGAAGTATGAATTTAAACCTGATGTAAATACAGGCAGCATAAGGATTGTTTCCACAACATAAAAGTTGCCATTTGAGTGTCTCACCTGTTATATTCTCAGAAAAAATGTTATGGACAATTGAAGAAGTGTGAAATCAAATCTGATGTAAAAATACAAACATCATGACAGCATACAGTATAGTTTTCACAACACCAAAGTTGCCAAATTGACTTCTCGCTCGATAGATTCTCAGAAACAATGCTCGAGGAAACTAGCTGAAAATCTCAGCAGAGGCAACCACTTTTATTTAAATACGCCAATGACAACGCTGTTGACTTTGGCAGACAAAATAGTTTCATTTTCCAGTTGGAGTGTAGACATTGTTTTCATCCTTTTGAAACAACCAGTTACCTTCTTTTGGTTTTTATTTTTGAAAATTTAGTCATACTGTTGTATTGAAAATTAATGAAAGCTGGTACAGTTAATATTTGTAATTTTTTTGTGGTCTTCTTTTGAGAAGAATGCCATACACCCAGTTATGCACCTAATTCTGAAATGTGTGTGTACTTCAATTTTACCAGACAGATTCCATCTAAGGCTGTAGACTCTTGTGTCCTATTGTGGGAAAGTTTCTCCTATTAATTTTGTCAGGGGTGCTGTCTCATGCTGTCTTGTGGTTAGTTAACTTCCAGTGGAATTTTAACATCATTTGTGATTGGCACTTGGGATATCCTGTTTTTTGTTCTGTTTTTTTTTTTTTGCTGTCCTTATCTGAGAAGGTTCAGCATCTAATCTCACCACCAAAGCTATCAGAAAGACATGTTATTTAATTAGAAACCAACACATTTTTAAAAAAAAACGATTTTGGATATCAAACCAATAACTTCCAGGCCAGAGGTGGACACAGACACCCATCAGCCGTCCCACCCTCACACAGTTGATACACAACAGTTAGCACAATGGCATATCAAGTCTGTCTAAATCCGCCACTAATATATGGGGGAGGGGGGGAGGGGGGGGGGAAGAGAAATAGAGTTGGTTGACCTCAATCACTAAGGGTGATGGATATAGAGTTGGTTGTCCTCACTGACTAAATGTGATGGATATAGAGTTAGTTGTCCACTGACTAAATGTGATGGATATAGAGTTAGTTGTCCACACTGACTAAATGTGATGGATATAGAGTTAGTTGTCCACACTGACTAAATGTGATGGATATAGAGTTAGTTGTCCTACTGACTAAATGTGATGTATATTGAGTTGGTTGTCCTCACTGACTAAATGTGATGTATATAGAGTTGGTTGTCCTCACTAACTAAATGTGATGGACATACAGTTGGGGGTTGTCCTCCAGTGACTTAATGTGATGGACTTAGATTTAATTGTCCTAAGTCACTACAGGGCATGGCCATAGAGTTCGTTGTCCTCAGATACTGTGGGTGATGGATATAGATTTAATTGTCCTCAGTCATTGAGGGGCATGGACACAGAGTTGGTTGGCAACATAAAGTTTGTAAGGTTGTTATGCCACCTGCTTCCATACTTCGTAGTAACATTGTTATATCACGTGTCCATATTTCCTATAGTAACATTGTTACATCACATGTGTCCATATTTCCTATAGTAACATTGTTATATCACATGTGTCCATATTTCCTATAGTAACATTGTTAATCATGTGATGTAACATGTGTCCATATTTCCTATAGTAACATTGTTACATCACATGTGTCCATATTTCCTATAGTAACATTGTTTCGTCACATATGTCCATATTTCTTGCAGTAACATTGTTACATCACTTTCTTGCTGAAATTAATATTTTGTTTGCTGGCTTTGAACTCAAGTGTAGTCCATACACATGCTACTACTTTTAGTGCAGTGAACTTATTTTTGCACAAGGATTAGTTCACCCTATTACCAGTGCCCCTCGCCATCAGGCGAACCTACTCTGACTTCAGAGATACTTGTAATTTACTTCCCGAAGTCAAGGACAAGAAATCAACATTTTAGTCCAGGTGACTGGTGTAGGGGGTTGAACTATTGCCTCAAAATCAGCACACCGGGTGTTTAAGAACAGGCGCACTTATCCATTGTATAAGACTAAATATCATAGAACTCTTATCCATTGTATAAGACTGAATATCATAGAACTCTTATCCATTCTATAAGACTGAATATCATAGAACTCTTATCCATTCTATAAGACTTCTTCTTCTTCTTTCGTTCGCTTGAAATATGTCTATATCTGCAATGTCGTCTCTTGCATGAATTGAACTGTTTTTTTTCAGTTCACACAGTGGTCCATAGAGTTTATCTTCCACTGTCGTCTCTCTAGGCCAGAAGGCTTGCCTAGATATGTTATATTTTGGGCAGTCTTGGAGTATGTGCTCTGCTGTCTGCGACGCCAATCCACATGTGCACATGGCTGTTTCACCAATCTTGAATTTTGTATACATGTGGTTGCGTAATCTATTGTGTCCTGTTCTGAGGCGCAGAATAATGACTTGTTCTGGTCTGTCCATAATGTGGTAGTCATCTTGAGCAGGTTTTGGTGGCTTTCTGACTGATTTGATCATTCTTTTCTTTTGGTGGTATGTAACAGGCACATCAGGCTGTTCCTCTTTGGCTCCTTCCTTAGCCAATTGATCAGCTCTGTCGTTTCCGGGTACTCCACAGTGGGATGGTATCCACTGTATGGTGACTTTATGCTGACTGCTAAGTTCAGAAAGTAGTGTCCTTAGTACTGGCAATTTCCCAGAGAGGAGCGCCTCGAGTACTGATTTTGCATCTGTTAGTAGCACCACAGGTTGTGTACCATTGCTGTTATTTAGTAATTTCTCTGTTGCTATCTTGATTGCCTCAATTTCGGCATCATAGTTATGGCAGTACTTTCCTGTCAGTACTCTGGCTGTGTCCCTAGTATTATTTGGGTATTCTATGTACACTCCCGCTCCTCCATTTCGAACAGCATTTTGTGCTGACCCATCTGTGTAGACTCGGATCCAGAGGTCCTGTGGGTATTCTTCATCAAGGAAGCTGAGAGTGGCTGTTCTGCGCTGCACACTGTTCTGTTCTTCCTTGTCAAATATTCCTCTCACTTTTGTCTGGATTTGTAACGATAGTCTATGCTCATCTTTCCATGGAGTTCGCTCTGGAATAGTTGTTAGGGGGATACCAACTGTGGGCAGATCAGTGGTTTCTCTGCAGAGTCGTTTGGCCTGGTGGATAAAACTACTTCTTTTCAACCGCCCCATAGCTAGGTTTTCAAATCTGTTCTTCATAGGGTGGCCTGGCAAGCTGAGGAACTTTTCTGCTTGTATTAGCGTTTTCGTATCTCTGCGCTCACTCAGTGCCTGTGTCCTCCCCATCTTCTCCATTTCCACTATAGGGGTTGATCTCATCCCTCCTGTGGTGACTCTAAGTGCTTGATTTTGCACCTTGTCCAGCTCTTGTAGTGTGGTATTTGATGCTGAACACCACGCAGTTGACCCATATTCCAGGTGTGGTCGTATGCTCTGTTGGTAAACTTTGCTAAGTATTTTCGTACTGGCTCCCCATGTGGTTCCACTTAGCTTTCTCAGGATGGCTATTTTCCTTCTGGCTTTTGCTACTGCTTTGTTGATGTGCTTTCTCCATGTCAGCTTGCCATCAAATGTTACTCCAAGGTATGTTGGTTCTTTATCTTCTCTTAGGGGTGTTCCATTTATCTGGATGATCCCTGCCTTTTGTTTTGGAGAGAGGGTAAATAGGGTGGTGCTGCACTTGTCAGTGTTTATGCTGACACACCATCTATTTGCCCATGCAGCAAATGTATCTACAGCTCTTTGTAGCAATCTGGTGGCCACTGATGCATATTCATTTGTGCTCCATAGAACCAGGTCATCGGCGTACATTGCCGCTTTAATTCCATGCGGTAGGTGAGCAACAAGATCATTGATGAAGATTAGAAAAAGTGTGGGGGACAAGACTCCGCCCTGGGGGACACCGTGACGCAGTAGTACTTTCTTGCTCTTGAGTCCGTCTATCTGTACTCGGGCTCTTCTGTTGTGCAAGTATGCTTTCACCCATTTGTACATTCTTCCATTGACTTTGCAGTTTCTCAGTTTCTTCATCAGACCTTCTTTCCAGACTTTGTCAAAGGCTTTCTTCAGATCTATCCATGCCGCAAGCACCAGCTTCTTCTCTTGGAATGCATCCTCAATTTCTTGAGAGAGGTAGGTTGTCTGATCTTCCGTAGAGTAGCACTGCCTAAAGCCAGCCTGCTGTGGCACAAGGATGTTTTTAGTTTCAATGTACCACTGCAGTCTGTGATTGATGATGCGCTCCAGTGTTTTGCAGAGACAGCTGGTGAGGCTAATTGGTCTGTAGCTAGAGGCAATGGAACCATCTTTCCCTGATTTTAGGAGGGGTATCATGATTGCTTCTCTCCAGGCTTGTGGAACACTGCCTAAGGTCCAGCTGTTATTGAAGATCTGCAACAGCTTTGTTTTGGCCTCTGTTCCTAGGTTCCTGATCATTTCATTGGAGATACCATCAGCTCCTGGTGACTTTCTCATTTTCAGTTTTGATATGGCTAGCTCCAGTTCGCTGATTGTGATGGGTGCCTCCAGAACCTCATGTACTATTTCCTTCTGTCCTGTATGTTGTCGTTTCTCTCGAATCTCTTGTTGTTTCTCTGGACTAATTTTGATATTGCTATCTTGTGCGAACGAGTCCGCAAAATGGTCAGCTGCTTGCTTTCTTGTTAAGATTTTCCCATCTTTATGTAGTGCAATTTTTGAGTTTCTCCCTGTGCCCTCGTCATTAAGCTGTTTTATTAGCTTCCACAATTTCCTTGTGTCTCTTTCAAAGTTCAGAGACTCCGTTTTCTCCTGCCAGCTTTTCCGTCTAGCCTGCAGCTTGGCCCTTTGAAATTTGGCTTTTGCATGCTGGAATTTATTGTGGTGCTCTTGGCTGGGTGTGGCCTCTGCTTGCTTTCTACACACTTCAACATCATTATGCAACTGTTCCAGTTCACTACTCCAGTAGGGTTTATATTGTTTACGGGCTCCTCTTGGTACTGTTTCTCGCGCTGCCTGTAGTATGCATTTCCCAAACTCTTCAACTACTTTATTTATGTCTTTCTCAGTGTTCAGGTTTCTAACCAGTATGCTGGTGCGATGCTTGTACATTGCCCAGTCTGCTTTCTTGTAGTTCCACCTCGAGAGGGTGCTGCTTTCACTTACAAGCTCATTTTCTACGGTTAGAAAGACTGGCCGATGGTCACTGCCACCAAGTTGTTTCCCAACAGTTCGTGTAATGTTCCACTCCAGGTCTGGTGATTGAAAAGCCAGGTCAGGTGTAGTTGTAGAGTGCCATGATCTCGAGTAGAAAGTATGTGGGTCGGACGGCTTGTTAATCAACATGAATCTATTCTCATCTTGCCAGTCTTCCAATCTCTCTCCTCTCTGGTCCATGTGATCATAGCCCCAGCTCTGCGAGTGGCTGTTGAAATCGCCACACACAATCATTTTTTATTTTAGTGGTAGAGTGTCCAATGCCTGTGGGCGGTCACTTGGACAGTAGTAATTGATCAGATGTAGATCTGTATTACCTGTCTTAAGTTTAAGTGTCTGATACTCAGCCCCTTCCATGTAGACTTTGATTTGGGAAGCCATGATGTTATTTCTTACAAGGGTCAGTATCCCACCTTTTCGCCTGTTCTTTCGGTCAGATCGGTAACACTGGTAGCCTCTGATTTTGAAGGCTATATTTTCATTGAGGTGAGTTTCTTGCAAGCAACATATGCTTACTTTTTCTTGGTCCAAGATTTTTTCTAATTCTATTTTTTTGTTGCTGACTCCCTCCGCATTCCAGTGCATTATTTTAAGTCTTCGTTTAGTATGGCCAGTCGTCCTATTCTCATGTCCCCTGGCTCCACAGGACATCTGAGAAGGACCTCCAGTAGTTGGGGTTGGACCCTTTCGAGACATAGGGCCCGGCACTGCACCTGCCTGGGGGTCCAAAGCAGGGCGAGCACCATAACGATTAGCAGTAGTCGACATATTCCATTTTGCGTGATTGCGTGGCATCCTGATTTCTGTGGTGCGCCTCTTAGCTGGTTGCCTCCGTCTTCAGCACCTTTCTTTGCTAGAGCAGACTGTGGTCTCACTCGAGTGTAGATGTGTACGCGCGCACACACCTGTCTGCGCATGCGTGTACGTGCATACACATCTAGAGCATACTGGTTATTTTCCGGCGCCAGAGACTCGCCGTCGCCCCTTCTCCTGTTAGTTTAAACAGGTCCGCCACGTGAAGGCCAGGAGTTGGACTTTTGCTGCATAGGTTATGTATTCACGAGCCATTGAGGTATTTGAGCAATGTTGGGCGCTCACCCCAACACCGCGCCTCGGCTACATACAGCAACATTTGGAACCCTCTATAAGACTGAATATCATAGAACTCTTATCCATTGTATAAGACTGAATATCATAGAACTCTTATCCATTCTATAAGACTAAATATCATAGAACTCTTATCCATTCTATAAGACTGAATATCATAGAACTCTTATCCAGTGTGCATGCTGACCTCCTTGCTGAAATGAATGGACTTGACACTGTTTACATACCACAGGGTGTGTTCTACAGTTTCAGTTGACAAAATGTATCAGCTGTGAGTGTGCTTGAAGTCTAGCAGTAGTGAAATAGATACCATTCTCAATAGTATAGTAGTAAGTATCCCCACCTCCATTCTGGAGACCAGGGTTCGATTCCCCCCCTAGGGAGATTACATTTTTAAGGAAGTCTTCTGTGGCAAAGTGATCAAGTCGCCTGCTTCGCACTCGTAAGGTTGTGGGTTCAATTCTGGGCTATGTCTTTTGGTTCACAAGTGCATTTTTCTCTGAGACTCCTGGGGGTCGTCACTGGAGCTCCAGAGTTCATGATTTGTGCGACGCTTTCAGCAGGCCGCCCTGCCAAAAGAGATTGAAGTTTATAGGATAAAACCTGGTGCAGTGAAATCGGTCCTCGACTTTTAAGACTTTTTTTAAAGAGTGATATAAATGATAAATACTTCTCCTTTCTAGTCATATTTGGCTGCATCCCATCAGGTGCATACAACAGAGTATCCTGTGCAGAGCTCTCACCTGACGAGATGCAGCGAAATATGCCAGGCAATAAATTGTACAACTTGTTGTTTGTGGCTTCTGTGTCACTAAAGGAATACATTGTTCTGAATGTCTTTTCTTTTTCTGCTTGTTAACACTGTGTATGTCTCAGATTTGTTTTGCTAGTCACGTATTGTAAATGCTGTTTGTCCAGCGATGTAGTTGAATGATTCAGAAATATTAATTGGGGAACCCTTTGAGGCCACTAAGACAGTTCATAAATAAACACACATAAGTGGACACACAAGACAACATAAAAATTGAAAACTATAGTTACCGACTGGGATTCAAACCTGTCCTTAGTTGATATTTCTGTGGTATATATGTCCTCTAATCCCTACTTCTACATCAGTGAGCGTCAAACAATACATGTGTATTTATATGTACTGGAATTATTGTTGGCTCATTCATCATGGTATAGAATAGTTGAGGGAAATGAAGCCAGCATTGATACAACACATGTGAGCCATGCTAGCACACCTGTTTGCACACAAAACAGTTGAGGAAAATGAAGCCAGCATTGATACAACACACGTGAGCCATGCTAGCACACCTGTTTGCACACAAAACAGTTGAGGAAAATGAAGCCAGCATTGATACAACACATGTGAGCCATGCTAGCACACCTGTTTGCACACAAAACAGTTGAGGGAAATGAAGCCAGCATTGATACAACACATGTGAGCCATGCTAGCACACCTGTTTGCACACAAAACAGTTGAGGAAAATGAAGCCAGCATTGATACAACACACGTGAGCCATGCTAGCACACCTGTTTGCACACAAAACAGTTGAGGAAAATGAAGCCAGCATTGATACAACACATGTGAGCCATGCTAGCACACCTGTTTGCACACAAAACAGTTGATGGCAATTAAATCAGTATTTTTTTTCCCTCGCTCTTTGAACTCAAGTGTGGTCCTTACACACTACTTCTAGTAGTGTTGGACTGAATTTTGCCTGTGGACTAGCTCACCATATTAACAGTGTCCCTCCTCATCAGGCGAACCCACTCTAACTTCAGAGGTATTTGTAATTTACGTCCTTAAGTCAAGAGCGAGAGGTCAGCATTTTAGTCCAACTGTCCAGTGTAGGAGTTGAACCCCTTACCTCGGCATCAGCACACCGGATATTTAAGAACACACATTCTTATCCATTATCCATCCATTCTGACCTGCTAAATCAGCATTTATACAACACATGTGAGCTTTGCTAGCACACCTGTTTGTACACATGTACACAAAACCTATGGATAAGGGAGAGGTGGTCGAGCGCTTGTGGGACCTGGTGGAGAAGGCGGGGGAACAGAGTGAGTACCCATATGTGGAAAGAATGATATTTTGTGGGATCAGCGGGGGTTCTGGAATTATCTCAAAACTGACAGGGAAGACGATAAGAACTTTCAATCAGATAGCTATGGGAACAGTTAGTAGTATGGCTCTTTGCTGGCTGTTGAACGAGGGGATGGAGTGCGTATGGCAATGTCCTGACTGCAGTGATGTCGGTTCTTAGCTCAACTCAACACACACAAAACAGTTGATGAGAATGAAGCCAGCATTGATACAACACATGTGATCCATGCTAGCACACAAAACAGCCGACCAAAATGAGGACAGCATTGATACAACACATGTGTTGGGTTTCATTTTCAGCTTCTGCAGTTTTCTTTTCTGCAAATGAAAACTGTCCTGAGAAATATTTGATCTGTGGGCTAGCTGGATTATTAGTACTGTGATTTGTCATTGCATTGTTTTTGGGTTAAACTATCGGTTCATTTGATATAGATTATTGTAATTGTACTGCAGATATGTCCATATTGCTGCAGTTTTCTCTGTAATAAATCTACAGTGTACAGCGAGTAACTATGCCTATTTGGTTTGATTGACGAGTCTTGTGATTGACAGCACTTGGCGTGCTGTGTTTGTTGTTTTTTATCATCATCATCATCATGTGCCATGCCAATAAGCGTGGGTGGTATTGTTTCGCCATCTCACTCAATCACCAAAGTCGTGGATCAGCTCTGTGTTCTTATGTCAACCATCCCACATGGCCAAGCCACCAGGTATTTACCTCTCTGCCTTCCCCTTGTTTTCTTCTCCTCTGTCTTGCCAGTTGTCACCAAGTTCTCCAGTTTATTTCTGCTCATAATGTGACAAGAAAATTGTGACTGCCTACGTCTAATTTCTCTAATCGGTTTACGATTTTCATTTGTTTCTTGTAGGATTTGGTCATTGGTTTTTCTGTCTGTCCATGGTATTCTTTGCATTTTCCTCAGAAACCACATTTCCACAGCCATCAGATATTTTTCAGCTTGTTTATTTCTTATTCAAGCTTCACATCCATACAAAAGCACAGGTTCTATGTAGCACCTCAATACTCTTTTTCTCATTGCAAATGACATCTTTTTATTGGTCAGTATGTTTTCCATCTTGCAAAAAGCTACCTTCGCCTTAGTGATTCTTGGTCTAATCTCTTCAAAGCATCTCCCAATAGATGTTATGAATGTTTTTTATGGCAATTGTTATTTTTCATACATCTTCACACGTCAAGAATATATTTAAAGAAAGCAGCAGTCTACTTGGGGTTGTTGGCCATAGAGTTTGCCCTTAGGTGGAGCGAGTAGGCTACAATAAATTTGTCTGATTATTCAGTCCTTATGTGGGTCTCCGTGATGAAATGGTCAGGCCACTGCCTAGTGCTGCAAAGATTGGGGGTTTGTTACTGGAGCTCTGGAGTTCATGCTGTTTGCAATGCTTTCAGCAAACCCTTCAGCAGAAAAAGGCCTGGGCTATATGAGAAAGAACCAGGTGCCGTGAAGTTGGTTCTCTTGCCTGTAGCCATTTCTGACCTTAGATCTGGAATTTTTTATTCTGGCTTTTGGTTTTGATTCATTTAGTAGAAATCCTCTATTTGGCCCAATTCTTAAATGGTATTCACAATGTCAGCTCAGTCCATTCATTGATATTTTGATATAATAGAGAACCAGTCACCCTGCTTACGCTTTCATTGCCCGTAATACCTCTGTGGCCTGGAATGACTAAATATGATAAATATAAGCGTTAGTTGTCCTCAATCATTCAGAGTAATGGACTTTGAAAGTCCATTTAATAGAACTTCGTGAGTTATTGATTACTCACTCCATTGCCAGTTTGCTGGAACTGTTGATATTGACTTACAATGTTACAATGTTATTGAACAGTTAGAGATACTGGGGAGTATAAGAAATGCTGTCTCAGCTCAATATAGGGAAACAGGAGAGTATAAGATAGAACATGTTGTCTCGGCTCAATATAGGGAAACTGGAGAGTATAAGATAGAACATGTTATCTCAGCTCAATATAGGGAAACTGGAGAGTATAAGATAGAACATGTTGTCTCAGCTCAATATAGGGGAACTTGGGAGTATAAGATAGAACATGTTGTCTCAGCTCAATATAGGGGAACTTGGGAGTATAAGATAGAACATGTTGTCTCAGCTCAATATAGGGGAACTTGGGAGTATAAGATAGAACATGTTGTCTCAGCTCAATATAGGGGAACTTGGGAGTATAAGATAGAACATGTTGTCTCAGCTCAATATAGGGGAACTTGGGAGTATAAGATAGAACATGTTGTCTCAGCTCAATATAGGGAAACTGGAGAGTATAAGATAGAACATGTCTGAGCTCAATATAGGGGAACTTGGGAGTATAAGATAGAACATGTTGTCTGAGCTCAATATAGGGAAACTGGAGAGTATAAGATAGAACATGTTGTCTCAGCTCAATATAGGGAAACTGGAGAGTATAAGATAGAACATGTCTGAGCTCAATATAGGGGAACTTGGGAGTATAAGATAGAACATGTTGTCTGAGCTCAATATAGGGGAACTTGGGAGTATAAGATAGAACATGTTGCCTCAGCTCAATATAGGGGAACTTGGGAGTATAAGATAGAACATGTTGTCTCAGCTCAATATAGGGAAACTGGAGAGTATAAGATAGAACATGTTGTCTCAGCTCAATATAGGGGAGTATAAGAAATGTTGTCTCAGCTCAATATAGGGAAACTAGGGAGTTGTCTCAGCTCAATATAAGGAAACGGGAGTATAATAAATTTTGCCTTAGCTCAATACAGGGAAACTGGTGAATATAGAAAATGTTGTCTCAGCTGAATATAGGGAAACTGGGGAGTATAAGAAATGTCTCAGCTCAATGTAGGGAAACTGGGGAGTTGTCTCAGCTCAATGTAGGGAAATTGGGGAGTTGTCTCAGCTCAATATAAAGGAAACTGGGGAATATAAGAAATGTTGTCTCAGCTAAATATAGGGAAATTGGGGGGAGTATAAGAAATGTCTCAGCTCAGTAAAGGGAGACTGGAGAGTATAAGACATGTTGTCTCAGCTCAATATAGGAAAGCTGCCAGCTGCATTTCCTGGTGGTGGATTATGGGAAAAACGCACTAGTGCAGGGGTGACCAACCTTTTCAGCAGGCGGGCCAAATTTCAGAAATAATATCTCCCAATATAACCCCAACGCTTCCCGAAGATCACAGAACATATATATCAGAAGTTGAAGTCTCATATTAAATTTTATCAACACCTAGCATCGGACAAAAAAACTAAGTAACCTTGAGTGTCAAATTGCAAGATATTTGAAATAGCTAAAATCTATGAATTTTCCTGAAAATGCGGGATATTTAAAATAGCTCAAAACCAATTAATTTTGTTCCCAAAATGATCCATCCATCCATCCATCCATCATGTGCCATGCCGGTAAGCGTGGGCGGTCATGTTCTGCCATCTCACTCGATCACCAGAGTCGTGGATCACCTCCGTGTTTCTGTCTCAACCATGTCACAAGGCCAAGCCATCCAGGTACTTGCTTCTAGGTCTTCCCCTTGGTCTGTTCCCCTCGATCTTACCAGTTGTCACCAAGTTCTCCAGATCATTTCTTCTCATAACATGCCCAAAAAATTGTGATTGTCTACGTCTAATGTCTCTAATCAGTTTACGATGATAGATATTTCAAATTTCTCTTAGCTATAATTTAAAAATATATGATACGAACGACTCATGATGTAATGTTCTTTTGGTGATATGTACAATAAAGTTAACATTTATGTTCATTTGACCTATCTCCGCGGGCCACAACATGACTCCCGGCGGACCGCATGCGGCCCACGGGCCTCGTGTTGGCCACCCCTGTACTAGTGCATCCGACCCAGGGTTAGGAGATGTGATTGATATGTCCAAATAATCTGGACTGTTTTCTTCTTTCGAGAAATCTACATTGTACTTTCTATCTGTCCACATTCTTCGCATCATTCTAAAAAATCACATATCTTCAGCCTGCACATAATTCCTCACTCGTCTGCTGATTGTCCATGATTTGCTCCCGTACATCAGGATTGACTCAAGGTGGATGATATGCCCCTTTTAAAGGGATGCCTGGTTGACCATGCATTGAAGTACATAACCTTTATTTAATTTGATGTGAGTTGAGTTGAGTTAAGAATCAACATCACTGCACTCAGGACATTCCCATACGTGCTCCTTTCCTCTCGTTTAACAGCCAGTGAAGAGTCATGCTACTAATCGTTCCCACCGCTACTTGATTAAACGTTCTCCTGGTCTTCCCTCTCAGTTTTGAGATTCTTCCAGAACCCCTGTCGATCCCCCACAATCTCATTCTTTCCACATATGGGTTCTCAATCTGTTCCTCCACCTGGTCCCACAAGCGCATGACTACCTCCCTCTTGCCCATAGGCAAACTACCACCAAGAGGTGCATTCCCTGGCTAGCCTATCAGCCTGTTCATTCCCCCGTACCCCCGCACGGCCAGGGCAAAATATCCATACAATTCTCACAATCTGTGACCTCTGAAGCGATGAGAGCCATTCCACACGCAACAATCCTTTCTCCACCTTACTAAGCATACTCTTTGAATCCGTAATGAATACGTGTGTGCAGCAGTCTCTAGCCAACGGAATGCTGCTGTTACTGCCTCCACCTCCATTCTCATGCTGGAGGTCGTAGTCTCATTTGCCAGACTCTCCTTTTTCAAGATTCGCCCATTAGCCTTTGCAATAAAGCCCCAGCCACTACGTCTGTTTCTCACCACTGACCCATCTGTGTAGATGACTGTGTCAACTTGATGTATGTTGCTCTGGATCAGCTGTTGCACTTCAAACTCAGTGTGACCAGCTGCCCATTCTCTGCACTCACGACCCAGTGTTATTATTACATTGTGCCAGTCCGTTATGTCTTCAGGAACTTCAACCCACTCTCTTTCACGATTGATGGTCTCTAGATCACACACCTGACGTATAGAAAGTTCTGCCTGTGCCATCCAGGACCTGTCTCGTCTTAGTCTATGACCCTTTACCACATCCATTGCTGCATGCAGCGGGTGATCCCAGTCTGCAGCAACTCTCAGGTACCATTTGGCCTGAAGGACCCTATGCCTATCTGTCATTGTTGGTAGCGCCAGGAGATGCCTCATGCATATAATTGGTTTGTCCTTTGTGCATCCCAGGATTCACCGCATGGTAGCATTCTGTATGCGCTCCAACCTTTCAAGCTGGCTCTTTGATACTGTCAGCAGCCCCAAACCAAACTCAATGACAGAAATTATTAACTGCTGAAAGAGCCTGTAAAGCATCCTCTGATCTACCCCGGTTGCTGCCATAGCCCTCAGTGCATCAAGTCCCCTACCAGCCTTCACCATCAAAGCATCCACATGATCCTTAAAAAACAAACACCTGTCAAGGGTGATACCCAAATACTTCAATTTACTCTCTCGACTAAGAGGACATCCATTCAACATTGATGTGAGTAAAAGTGCATAATACTATTTAATACAGAAAAGGAAACCAAATTGCATGTCTTGTGCAGGACGTTGCAATCAACTCTTGATTGATTTTTTAGATAATTTCGTGGTCATTAGCTGTGACAATGAGCAGACTAGCTGAAAAACTTCTGATGCCTGTGGAAATGTGGTTTCAGAGGAAAATGTAGAGAATACCATGTACGGACACAAAATCAAATGATCAAGTCCTACAAGAAACAAATAAAACCGTGAACTGATAAGAGAAATTAGATGTAGACAGTCACAATTTTTTGGCCACGTTGTGGGAAGAAATACATTGGAGAGAACTTGGTGACAACTGGCAAGATCCAGGGGAAGGCAGAGAAATACATGGATGGCTAGAGAAGAGAGACAAGAAGACTGGCAGGATGAGAATGCTGAATAGATTCATCTTGATTAACAAGCCGTCCGACCCACATACTTTCTACTCGAGATCATGGCACACTACGACTACACCTGACCGGGCTTTTCATTCACAATACCTGGAGTGGAACATTACACGAATTGCTGGGAAACAACTTGGTGGCAGTGACCACCGGCCAGTCTTTCTAACTGTAGAAAATGAGCTTGTAATTGAAATCAGCACCCTCTCGAGATGGAACTACAAGAAAGCAGACTGGGCAATGTACAGGCATCGCACCAGTGTCAAGGTCTCACTTAATTAATGAAGGGACGTAATACAGATTGAGAAGGAACACAGCCACAGGGGAGAGAATAGCAGCGACTCGAACATTCGAGAGCAATGAGTCAGACGTCCGCCCAGGCGGAACCCGCCAGAAGCGTGAAAGGGTGAAACCCCCGAGATGCACAAAGGGGCAAGCACTCCGTGTCCACCCGACGAGAGTCGAGAGGGCAGACGGCCACTGGACATTGACGGGAGAGGGTCTAGCTTCTAGAGCAGTGGTTCTCAACCTTTTTTGGCCCATTCCCCCCTTCACCATATTTTCAGAACGCCATTCCCCCCCTTCCTATCAAAAATTTGGCCCGTTCCCCCCTTCACCGTATTTTCAGAACGTCATTCCCCCTCCCCCTTTCATATTTCCTATCTAAAAATCCCCTCACCCCTACACAGTATACGTAAAAGTGGAAGGCAAATGTAATAGCATATACTAAAACAAGTCTAGACATCCACATAAAACATGATTTGTGGGTCTACTTACTTTATAAAATAAATTTTAGAAGGACGACTGTAAAGTATGAAGGGAAAAACTATGTCAAGTAATCGGTTCTTGTATTAACACGATCTTGAAATGGTCTTCATTTCCCCCCTGGAAACCCTGAAATTCCCCCCTGGGGGGGGGGGGGAAATTCCCCACCGGTTGAGAACCACTGTTCTAGAGGGAGATACATAGATAGACTTAGCTTAGAATCTTTGAGTTATTAACAATAGACAGTTGATGTTGTGTATAGTTCTTTTGATGCTGCGTATAATGTGCATGTAATATTATAACCATTGTGCGAGACGATTATTCGCCAGATGACAGATCTTGTAATAAACTATGACGACGATAATCGAACTTAAGAGTTCTGTCGTATCTGTGATCGCACTACACTGCCTGTCTCAATCCGAGTCTTTCTATCCCTATTTGTGACACGCTGACAACCAGCATACTTGTTAGAATCCTGAATACTGAGAAAGACATAAATAAAGTAGTTGAAGAGTTTGGGAAATGCATACTACAGGCAGCGCGAGAAACAGTGCCAAGAGGAGCCCGTAAACAATATAAACCCTACTGGAGTAGTGAACTGGAACAGTTGCATAATGATGTGGAAGTGTGTAGAAAGCAAGCAGAGGCCAAACTCAGCCAAGAGCACCACAATAAATACCAGCATACAAAAGCCAAATTTCAAAGCGCCAAGCTGCAGGTTAGACAGAAAATCTGGCAGGAGAAAACAGTCACTGAACTTTGAAAGAGACACAAGGAAGTTGTGGAAGCTAATAAAACAACTTAACGATGAGAGCACAGTGAGAAACTCAAAATTGCACTACATAAAGACGGAAACATCGCACTAAAAATTTGCACTACATAAAGACGGAGACGGAGCCTAAGATGAACAGCCTGATGTGCCCGTTACATACCACCAAAAGAAAAGAATGGTAAAATCAGTCAGAAAGCCACCAAAACCTGCTCAAGATTACTACTACGTTATGGACAGACCAGAACAAGTC
The DNA here is from genome assembly GCA_963921405.1 of Cepaea hortensis. Classification (NCBI taxonomy): domain Eukaryota; kingdom Metazoa; phylum Mollusca; class Gastropoda; order Stylommatophora; family Helicidae; genus Cepaea; species Cepaea hortensis. Next base: position 104,342,328 of record OY992876.1, on the reverse strand, counting down.
ATTATTCTGCGCCTCAAAACAGGACACAATAGATTACTCAACCACATGCATACAAAATTCAAGATTGGTGAAATAGCCATGTGCACATGTGGATTGGCGTCGCAGACAGCAGAGCACATACTCCAAGACTGTCCAAAATATATATTGGTCCATGGATGGTCCATAATTTGTATCTGTCTACTCTATCGAAAGCCTTTTCCTGATCTACAAACGCAATATTCTGCTGGTCACTATATTCGATAGTTTTTTCACATATGATATTTGTCTAAGTGTAAATAATGCATCAGTGCAACTTTTACCTTTCCGAAAACCGAATTGTGCTTTGCTTAACTGTTGTTCAACTACTGGTCTAGGTCTTTGTTCCAATAGTTTTGCATACATTTTCCCTATATGGCTCAGGAATAAAATACCTCTGTATGTTTCGCACTCTCTCATATTGCCTTTCTTTTCCCATATTGGTACTATTATTGCCTGTTGCCAATCATCTGGGACTTTTCTTTCTTCCCATGCTATATTAAAAAGTCTTGTTAGCCATTTAACTCCTGTTTTCCCACAGGCCTGAATGGCTTCTGCAGTTATTCCATCTGGACCTGATGATTTGTTTTTAGGACTTTTCGGTATAATTGCTTTGACTTCTGCAGGTATTTGGTTCTTGCTGTCCCTGGCATTTAGGCACAAAAGTGAGGTTTTCTATGTTATGTGTGGGGTTAAGTAGTGCTTGAAAGTATTCTGCCCACCTTGCTAGTCTTTGTTGTGGATTAAATATCGGTATACCTCTTTTGCTGTTTATGTTGGTGGTCGGGTTGTAAGATGCATCTCTGTTTCTCATTGTGTTGACACATTTATAAAATTATCTTGGGTAGTTTTTGCTAAGGGTCGCCATCTCTTCATCGTATATTCTCCAGGATTCATCTTTAAATGCTCTAATTATTCGTTTGGCATTACGTCATGCTATTCTATAAGTAACATAGTCCTGTTCAGATTTAGTTGTGATCCACTTTCTGAATGCTACCTTATTTTTGAATATGCTATCTTTAACTTTGTTGTTCCACCATCCATCCATCATGTGCCATGCCTGTAAGCGTGGGCGGTCATGTTTTGCCATCTCACTCGATCACTCGAGTCGTGGATCAGCTCTGTGTTTCTGTCTCGACCATGCCACGAGGCCAAGCCATCCATGTATTTGCTTCTAGGTCTTCCTCTTGGTCTGTTCCCTTCGATCTTACCAGTTGTCACCAAGTTCTCCAATTCATTTCTTCTCATAACATGCCCAAAAAAATTTGACTGTCTGCGTCTAATGTCTCTAATCAGTTTACGATCTTCGTTTGTTTCTTGAAGGACCTGTTCATTGGTCTTTCTGGCTGTCCATGGTATTCTTTGCATTTTCCTCAGAAACCACATTTCTACAGCCATCAGATGTTTTTCAGCTTGACTGCTCATTGTCCAAGCTTCACATCCATATAAAAGTACAGGTTCTATGTAGCACCTCAACACTCTTTTTCTAGTTTCAGCTGACATCTTTGTATTGGTCAGTATGTTTTTAATCTTGCTAAAGGCTACCTTAGACATGGCGATTCTTGTTCTAATCTCTTCAAGGCATCTCCCATCAGATGTTATTACTGTTCCGAGATAATTGTACCTATTCACTTGTTGAAGAATATTCCCATTTACTTGTATATTACATTGTGGTATTTCGTTCCTCCTAGTGACGACCATAATCTGTGTCTTTTTACAATTTAATTTTAACCCTCGTTGTTCACCGTGTGTAACAACTGCATCTACTAAATGTTGCAGGTCCTGTTCATTGTCTGCAATCAAGACTGTATCGTCTGCATATCTAATGTTATTGATGCATCCCCCCCCCCCCCCCAATGTTGATTCCTTCCATATCTTCAATATTTCTGAAAATATTTTCACTGTACAGGGAAAACAGATCTGGAGACATTACACATTCCTGTCTCACACCTCTCTTAATAGGCTGATATTGGCCTACTTCATTATCAACTCTTATGGCAGCTTGTTGTTTCCAATATATGTTTTTTACAAGTCTAAGGTCTTTTCCATCAATTTGTAGATCTTCAAGCATCCTTATCATGTCGACAATTCTCACTTTATCGAAAGCCTTTGTGTAGTCAATAAAGCAAAGGTGTAGATCTTTGTTTACTTCTACAGATCGTTCAATTACGGTTTTCAGTAAATACACAGCATTTACTGTACCCTTTCCTTCTACAAACCCACATTGTTCTTCTCCTATTTCAGGTTGTATTTTCTTCCTAACTCTTTGCATGATAATTGAGATAATTCTTAGCAAAATCTTCGTGATGTGACTCATTATACTAATTGTTCGATGTTGATCACATTCCAAGGCTCCTGATTTCTTTGGGATTGCAATAAATACAGAATTACATAATTCATGAGGTATATTTCCAGTATCATATATTGTATTAAGCAGACTGGCAACTTTATCTATTCCATATTCTTCTAAAGCATTAATCATTTCTGTTGTGACACTGTCTGAACCGGGGGTCTTGCCAGATTTCATATGGTTAAGAGCATTCTGAACCTCCATCTTCAAAATTGCTGGTCCTTCATTATTATTTTGAACATCGTAGTGTTCGTCTCTGTTGTCGTCATAAAGGTTTTTCGGCACTCTTCCGATTGACGGGTCTAAATAGTTCCGCAGTGAATAAGTCAGGGGTTAAGGGTTAGGGTTAGTGTTAAACCAACACTGACCCTAACCCTTAACCCTAACTTATTCACTGCGGAACTATTTAGACCCGTCAATCGGAAGAGTGCCGGTTTTTCACATAATCTGACCATACACGTAAGATCTGATCTTTTTCTATTATGACTCTTCCATCTTTTGTCTTTAGGCAGCCTGCTGATGTACGTGTTCTTTGATTAGTAAGCTCCTGGATTCTTTTGTGCATTAGTTTCGCATTTTTACTGTTGTGTTGTTTTTCAATTTCTTCGCAGTTTTTCTCAAGCCATGTTTCTTTTGCCTCCCTACATAAGGTTCTGACTTTTCTGTGAATTTCTTCATATTTAGCAGGATTATTTTTGTTCTGTCTTCTTGTTTCCATTAGTTATAAAATTTCTTCCGTCATCCATGTCTTACGGCCCACTTTCTTTAATTTTGGAATAGTTTTTTTCTGCTGCACAACTGATTGAATTCTTCAGCATTTCCCATTGATCATCTACATCTTTAAATAGGATCTCTAGATCAGACAATAAATCAAATTTGTTCTTTACTTCTATGTTAAAATTATCTTGTATTTCTTTGTCAGTTTTCAATTTGCAGAAGTCATATTTAGAGTTTCCTGCTATATACTTGACTTTCTTTAACTTTACCCTCAATGTGCCTGTAATTAATCTGTGATCACTGTAACAGTCTGCATTTGGAACTATTAATCGTTTACACCTAGTAGCCTGTTGACGGTCTGGAGTCACTGGTGTGCATGACTATCCCTACCGGGCGAGGCTGCTTCTATGGAGCACCCATTTACGCCATTTCTCTGGTTATCGATGAGTCCACACAACATGATTTTCTTGGCATTTATAAAGAAGGTAGTTTGCCATTGCTTTCCTTCTTAGCAGTGACCATACTGGTCAGTGACCGTAGCCATTGTCTCCTCAAAAAAGAGATCCTCTGCCTACCGTCGTGAAGGTGAAGACCATAACCTACAACTATCTATCGGCTGCTCTCCATCTTCATCCACCACCTGCACACATGGCTTCACGTAACCCTGATCGGGGGGCTAAACGGGTACTCCGCCTGCCCAAGGGTGTCCCGTAGGCTAGCGGAGGGAAGGAGGCGCCTTACTTCTCCTTTGATAGGGGATACCCTTACCCCGCTACCCTGTTGTTCCACCAGGCTGTTCATAATCTTTTGTTCTGCCCTACTTTCTTTGTTCCACATTTATTTTCCAGTGGGTCGACCATGGCAGCCTTGAAACATGTCCATTCCTTATCTACGCTTGAGTGGTCATCAGGGATGTTCTTATGTAGGTTTTGGATTTATTGATTGAATTCGTCTTTAACCGTATTTTCCTGCATCCTCCTATAATTATTGACATGTGTTGTTACCTTTTTGTTTCTTATTTTCCTGTGTGGTGAAATCTTTTTTTATTATGACTGGTTTGTTATCAGTATCAACATCTGTATTTGGGAGTGCTCTTGAATCTAATAGTACTTAGTAGTCGTCGGTAACGTGATGACGGTGAGAATCAGCAGTGGTTCGAATCGCATCGGTAACTTACGGGGTATGTGAGCCGGTCGCTCAGAAAGCAATGGCAAACTACTGAGCGTAATCTTGCCAAGAAATCAACATACAGCTGAAAGATGCTGGTGTTGACAGCGATGTCATGTAAAGGATATGCAAAAAAAAAAAAAGTCTTCTGTCTGATTTCCTAATTAGAATAGGACCGGTCTAGCAGTACAAAATTGATAGAAGGTCTAACAAACCGCAGACTCGAATCACCAAATCACTGTTCACTAATACTGACAGTGGGCCATGATGGACCACTATGACTATGGGCCGAAAGCACATAATGGGACAATAGGACCCATTAAAACAGGAAACTCTTTTAAAGGAAGAGTCCAGTTTTCAGTGTGGTAAAAAAAATTTTTTTATATTAATTATTATTATTATGTATTAATGTTCACAATGCTGCTGACAGATAGAATTGGCTATGGTTATGTCCAGAGGTATGTCTGTATGAATACTATGCAGGTATACTATACTTATGAACAGTTATTAGGCAGTGGAGAACACCGTTTTTCGCGCACACAACTTTATTGATTATGAAGAGATATGATGAAAACACACTATCCCCAGGAACCACATTAGAACAGTTAAATACACAATACTGCCTTCCGTCGGCCTTGTGACATAACTAGACCCACCGGACTCTTCCCCGTATCCAAACTCAACTGAATGCCTGGCTAAGTTTCCCTCCTTAGCCCAAAACTGAGTAACTGGCTAGTTTCGTTAACGTAGCCCATAGCTCAAATCTCCTGATTAAGTTTTCCTAACTTAGCCCCAGGACTCAACTGCCTGGCTAAGTTCCCTCACTTAGCCTCCGCCTGAATGCCTCCACCGATCGCTTCCTTCTCTCTATATTCAGTCTCTTAGGGACCCCCCATGAACATCTATTTCATCCTTGAACCCAATTACAAATTCCCCCAACATTACATTTCTGGGGTTTTCCTTGTCTATTTGTCTACTATCATGTTCTTGCATCTCATTAGTGATTTCCTATTGACCCACAGGTGCTCTAACAATCACTGTGTTTGTGGTTCAACCATTGTCTTGGGATTTCTACTCAACCTCTCTGACCCTACCGGCTTCCTGGCCTAGAGGTTAGCGACTTTTCTCCATAATCTCGTATACTCTCGTAGCTAATGTGAAGACGGTGAGAATCAGCAGTGGTTCGAATCGCGTCGGTAACTTACGGGGTATGTGAGCCTGCCGCTCAGAAAGCAATGGCAAACTACTGAGTTTAATCTTGCCAAGAAATCAACAATCAGCTGAAAGATGCTGATATTGACAGCAATGTCCTGTAAAGGATATGCAAACATTTTTTTTTTCTGTGACCCTACATCTGCGTTCCTCTTGTCTGACCCCTGTAACCTCAATTGTATTTTCCAGCTTCTTAACTCCTACATCTGCCCTGCCTTGACATAAAAATATGCATGTTACAATAATATTAATAAATCGTTAGTTGATAGTATATTAGTAGTGTGTCCTTTCCTTTACTATCAAGGCTTTACAAGACGTTACAGTCAACAGCAGCATTTTTTTCCTTGTTTGTGATTTCTTAGCAAGTTTACGTTCAGTAGTTTTGCAGTAGTTTGCCATTGTTTTCTGAACAACTGGCACTCATTCTATTGTATGAAAACTAGCGCAATCTGTCTGCTTCCTCAGCCATAGTAAAGTTGAGTCAAGAACCAACATCACATCACTTGGGGCATTCCCATGTGTGCTCCATCCTCATCTGCACAACAAATTACAACCAGCGTATGCTGTTGACATCAACCATTTATTGCATTTTAAAATTAATTAATTAAAAAGAATATGAAAAACAATCTGCTGAACAGAACTGACAACATGAAATCCAACATTACCTCCTTCGAGTCTCGGTGTCATTAAAATGTGGAGATATTAATATTTTGGTGAATTATCAATTAACTCTTAAATTAAATGTTATGAGAGTTTAGTGCAGGATGTTTATCTCAGTTTTAATTTACTGTTAAAAGTCTTAGTCAGATATGACTGAGTTATTGTATGACAGTAGAAGGTACTACCTGATTTCTGTTAGCGTCAAATGTATGACGGCAATCACCAAACCCGGCACCCCACATTGTGCCAACGGATTTGGACCAAGGAGCACATTGGGAGGGTACAATTCTTATCTTGGTGCGAGGAAATGCGATCTAAACACTAAATGTCAAAGCTGGGCAGACCAGGCCATAAGCCTTGGTCAGCAACTGGTCTGGGATCGAAGCTCCGATAGGCAGAAGCTTATCTTATCCAGATGTATTGGGGTGACCTTTCCTTTGTAGTAAACTAGGCAAGCTGAGAGGCAGAAGCTTATCTTATCCAGATGTATTGGGGTTACCTTTCCTCTGTAGTAAACTAGGCAAGCTGAGAGAGGGATAATGTTGCATGGGCACTAGGCTTTGTGCTTTGGAGAGGTCTGATCAGTCACATTCCTTGCCATGGGTTGTAGTTAAACCTGTTTTAAGGCACAATGTAACAAACTATTGCCTGTCAAGATGGAAAGGTGCTAGTAGTAAAGATTAAGAGTTCATTATTTCTATGGATTTATAAACCATATTGAAGTTATAAGTGTTAGGAGGTGAATATGTATAATTTACAAGGCCAAAACGAAAATAAAGTTGAAACCACGAATGCGTCAAATTTCGTCCTCAAAACACTTCTTGACCTTTAAGAGCAGCTCAGCTACATTAATGGACCAAAGGCTAGGTTGCCAAATTTCAAAAGCATTCTTCATACTACATTTCTGTTGATGTATTGTCAGAAGTAAACAAAGATCTACACCTTTGCTTTATTGACTACACAAAGGCTTTTGATAAAGTGAGACATGTCAACATGATAAGGATGCTTGAAGATCTACAAATTGATGGAAAAGATCTTAGACTTGTAAAAAACATATATTGGAAACAACAAGCTGCCATAAGAGTTGATAATGAAGTAAGCCAATATCAGCCTATTAAAAGGGGTGTGAGACAGGGATGTGTAATGTCTCCAGATCTGTTTTCCCTGTACAGTGAAAGTATTTTCAGAAATATTGAAGATATGGAAGGAATCAACATTGGGGGACGATGCATCAATAACATTAGATATGCAGATGATACAGTCTTGATTGCAGACAATGAACAGGACCTGCAAAATTTAGTAGATGCGATTGTGACACACAGTGAACAACTAGGGTTAGAATTAAATTGTAAAAAGACACAGATTATGGTCGTCACTAGGAAGGACGAAATACCACAATGTAATATACAAGTAATTGGGAATATTCTTCAACAAGTGAGCAGGTACAATTATCTCGGAACAGTAATAACATCTGATGGGAGATGCCTTGAAGAGATTAGAACAAGAATCGCCATGGCAAAAGTAGCCTTTAGCAAGATGAAAAACATATTGACCAATAAAAAGATGTCAATTGAAACGAGAAAGAGAGTGTTGAGATGCTACATTGAGCCTGTACTTTTGTATGGATGTGAAGCGTGGACAATGAGCAGTCAGGCTGAAAAACATCTGATGGCTGTAGAGATGTGGTTTCTGAGGAAAATGCAAAGAATACCATGGACAGCCAGAAAGACCAATGAACAAGTCCTTCAAGAAACAAATGAAGATCGTAAATTGATTAGAGAAATTAGACGTAGACAGTCAAAATTTTTTGGACATGTTATGAGAAGAAATGGATTGGAGAATTTGGTGACAACTGGTAAGATCGAGGGGAACAGACCAAGGGGAAGACCTAGAAGCAAGTACCTGGATGGCTTGGCCTTGTGGCATAGTCGAGACAGAAACACGGAGCTGATCCACGACTCTGGTGATCGGGTGAGATGGCAGAACATGACCGCCCACGCTTACCGGCATGGCACATGATGGATGGATGGATTGTCAGAAACCTGTGTAGGCTTCTGTACGGTGAGCCAATTTAGCAGAGATGTTTTATAAAAATAAAGTTAGCTGCATGTCCTTTACAGAATGTTGCAAATTAACCCCAGCTCTTTGGGATTTACAAGACAATTTTATTTCAGTAGTTTGCCAATGCATTCTGAAAGGCTGGTTGGTATCTTATACCATGGACATCAACTTAAATCTGATGTCACTAGTATCATCATCATCATGTGCCATGCAGATAAGCGTGGATAGTGATGTTTCGCTATCTCATAGATCACTAGAGTCATGGATCAGCTCTGTGTTCTTGTTAATGAGAAGGTTTACGCTTTCATGGTCTCTTTTGTAAGAATTGTAATTGTGTGACGTAGAGGTTTTTGCCTATAGAGGTTGGTTGGTTGTTTGTGGATCCTTTATCTGACTGAGAGTTTTTGTCAATCATCTGTCTGCCTGACTGAGAGTTTTTGTTAATTATCTATCTGTCTGCCTGGGAGTTTTTGTCAATCCTCTGTCTTACTGGGAATGTTTGTTAACTCTCTGACTGGGAGTTTTTGTCAATCCTCTGTCTGACTGGGAGTTTTTGTCAATCCTGTCTGCCTGACTGGGAGCTTTTGTTAATCCTCTGTCTGACTGGGAGTTTTTGTTAATCCTCTGTCTGTCTGGGAGTTTTTTTTAATCCTCTGTCTGTCTGACTGGGTGTTTTAACTTTTATGTCCGGTGCAGTGCTGTTCAGTTTGTCTGAGCCGTGAGAAGGGCCAGCATCTATCAGAGCGAGGTTTGTGTGGAGACATTTCTCCCGACCTGGTACACAAATTCCCATCTCTACGGGTACTGTTGTAGAGCTGTCCTTCACTTTCCAAGCTGAGAAACCAAACTATGCAGAACCAGGTATGTGGAACTGGCACTGAAACTTGCTATCTGTGGACAGGTATGTTAGGATATAACTGGGGCATCTTCTGCTGCGTTCATCCTGAGTTTTTTCGGACATGATTGCGTTGTGCCTGTTTACAGCAGAGCTGCGTTCTTGCGCCATTAGGCCAACACATCCGACATCTGCAGGCATTTGTTGACCGAGTTAACCTTCCCAGAGTAACTGGGGCATGATTTGCAACCGCACATAGGGATTGGTTAGGATTAGGTCTAGGTTGACCATGTTTCATACGCAGTGTTAGGTAGTTTATTGTAAACAGACTCCAGCTCTGTGGCCAGATTGAGGAGGATGGCAGTTGTGTATTTTACGTACTCAAACTGTTTATCTGCCAGGTGATACTTACATATTTGTTTGGTGATACTTAAATATCTGTTTGGTGATACTTACACATCACATTGGTGATAATTAACACAGCAGTTTGGTGACACTTGCACAACATTTTTATTATTCTTACACATCAGTTTAGTGATACTTACACATCAGTTTATTGATACTTAACATCAGTTTGATGGCACTTACAAATCTGTTTGGTAACACTTATACATCACTTTGATGATACTTATATATCTGTTTGGTGATACTTACCATCAGTTTGGTAATACTTACACATCTTTGGTGATAACTTACACATCTGTTTGGTGGCACTTATCATCAGTATGATGATACTTACACATCAGTTTGATGATACTTACACGTCAGTTTGGTGATACATACACATCTGTTTGTGACAATTACATGTGTTAGGTGGTGCTTATCATCAGTTTGGTGATACTTACACATCACTTTGGTGATACTTACACATCGGTGTGATGATACTTACACATCACATTGATGATACTTAACACATCAGTTTGATGAAAATTATACATCATTTTGGTGATATTTACACATCTGTTTGTGATAATTGCATATGTATTAGGTACATTATTATTTATATTTAGGTACATCTATTAGGTAATACTTATACATCTATTAGGTAATACATTTACATCTGTTTGATGTTAATAATTACATTTGTTTGATGACTTACACATCTGTTTACAATTGTTATCTAATATATCTACGAATTGTTAATCTGTATTTACTACATGTGTATTTCAGAAATACATCTCAATTCTCAATTGCCCCTACACCCCTTTACAAGAACATTCACACATGGAGGAGACGGTGTATGATAACAAAAACTGTATTTTGTGAAACAAGAACAAGCAGATGTGTCCATTGAGGACAAGAGCTTCAATACACTGGGGGACATTACAAGCTGTAGCAGTGATCATGAAATGGCAGGATGCAGTAACATGAAATCAAGAAGAACTGAAAATGATTATGCAGCAATTATGAAAGCTGAGAAATCTCAAAGAATGTATTTCAGAAATACATCTCAATTCTCTTTTGCCCCTACACCCCTTTACAAGAACATTCACATGGAGGAGAAGATGTATGATAACAACAACTGTATTTTTGTGAAACAAGAACAAGCAGACTGGATCTTCTATTACTGATATCAGTTCGCAATTATCTGTTATGGTTAAGAATTGGCAAATGCAAAATATTATGGGAGTGTCACAGATAACTGGAAAGTCTGTTGGTGGTAAAATCAGCTGTCCTCAGAGAATGCAGACCAAAGACAAACAAGACACTTGTGGTGTTGATGTAGCTGTCTGTGTAGACAGCTCATTGATTATTCAACAGAAAGCTCATACAAGAGAGAAAATGTACAAGTGTGATGACTGTGGTGCATCTTTTGTTTGTGCTGGCAATTTGAAGTTCCACATGAAAGCACATACTGGAGAGAGACTTTACAAATGTCATGATTGTAGTATATGTTTTATTAAATCTCAGTATCTGAAGAGACATAAGAGAATACATACAGGAGAGACACCTTACAAGTGTCATGATTGTGGTGCAGCTTTTACCAGAGCTGAGTATCTAAAGCGACATAATAAGGTTGTACATAAAGGAGAGAAATCTTACAAGTGTGATGACTGTGGTGCATCCTTTATTATAGCTGATTATCTGAAGAAGCACATGAAAACACATACAGGAGATAGAAGACTTTACATGTGTGATGATTGTGGTGCATCGTTTTCTAGACCTGTCTGGCTGAAGACACATAGGAGAACACATACAGGAGAGAAACCTTACAAGTGTGATGATTGTGGTGCATCTTTTTCTGGAGCGCGTAATTTGAAGATGCACATGAAATTACATATAGGAGAGAAGCCTTACAAGTGTGATGTTTGTGGTGCATCTTTTATTATAGCCAGTTATCTGAAGAAACACAAGAGAATACATTCAGGAGAGAAACCTTACAAGTGTGTTGATTGTGGTGCATCTTTTGCTCACAGAAGCAGTCTGAAGTGCCACGTAAGAAGACATGCAAGAGGGAAGCTTTACCAATGTGATGTCTGTGGTGCATCTTCTAGTACAGTTAGCAGTCTGAAGGTACACAAAATAAAACACACCGGGGAGAAACCTTATAGATGTGATGATTGTGGTGCATCCTTCACTTGGTCTGGCAGTTTGGTAAACCATAAAAAAATACATACAAAAGAGAGACCATATAAATGTGATGATTGTGGTGTATCCTTTACTATGTCTAGCAGTTTGAAAGTCCATAAAAGAATACATACAGGAGAGAGACCTTATAAATGTGATCATTGTGGTACATCATTTTCTAGAGATTACCATCTAAAGGTGCATAAGAGAACACATACAGGAGAGAAACCTTATAAATGTGATGATTGTGGTGCTGCTTTTACTATTCCTGGCAGTTTGAGGACACACAAGAGAATACATACAGGAGAGAAGCCTTACAAGTGTGACTATTGTGGTGCATCTTTTGCTGAAATTAAAACTCAGAAGTTTCATATAAGAACACATACAGGAGAAAAACCTTTTAAATGTGATGATTGTGGTGCTGCTTTTACTATTCCTGGCAGTTTGAGGACACACAAGAGAATACATACAGGAGAGAAGCCTTACAAGTGTGACTATTGTGGTGTAACTTTTGCTGACATTAACACTCAGAAATATCATATAAGAACACACACAGGAGAAAAACCTTTCAAATGTCATATATGTAATGCATCATTATCATCAGCATGCAGTTTGAAGTACCATACGAGAAGACATACCGGCGAGAAGCCTTACAAATGTGATGATTGTGGTGCATCTTTTATTAAAGCATGCGCTCTGAGGAACCACAAGGTAACACATGTGGGAAAGACACCTTACAAATGTGAAGACTGTGGTGTATATTTGGCTTCATCTTATAGTCTGAAAATGCATGAGAAAATACATTCAGGAAAGAAACCTTATAAGTGTGATGATTGTGGTGCATGTTTTGTTGCAGTTAACTGTGTGAAGTTGCACGTGCAGATGCATACAGGGGTGAAAACTTACAAGTGTGTGGATTATAGTGTATTGTTTACAACATCTAAACGCCTGAAGTTGCACAAGAGATTGCATACAGGAGATAAACCATTCAAGTGTGATGATTGTGGGGTATCTTTTATGTCTGTTTTCAGCCTAAATACACACAAGAGAAGAAAACATGCACATGAGAACATTTAGAAGTGTAATGATTATATGACACTTTTTGAAAGTTGGAAACTCTCAAAGAATGTCAGAGACTGGATCTTTTATTACTGATATCAGTTCCTAATTATCTGTTGTGGTTTTTTTTAAATGTTGCATATCCATTACAGGATGTTGCAGTCAACACCAGCATCTTTCAACTGCTGTTGATGTACTATGCAAGATTACGCTCAGTAGTTTGCCATTGCTTTCTGAGCGACCGGCTCACATACCACCATAAGTAACCAATGCGGCATGATCGCTACCGAATCTCGCGCAGCTGCGTTACTCCCAAGAATATACGGGATTACGGAGAAAGACATTAACACCTATGCCAGGGAGACTGGCTCTGTTACGGTTAAGAATTGGCAATTGAAAAATAATATGGGAGTGTCAGTAAAATTGTCACAGATAACTGGAAAGTCTGTTGATTGTAATGTTGGTGGTAAAATCAGCTGTCCTCAGAGAATGCAGACCAAAGACAAACAAGACACTTGTGGTGTTGATGTAGCTGTCTGTGTAGACAGCTCATTGATCATTCAACAGAAAGCTCATACAAGAGAGAAAATGTACAAGTGTGATGACTGTGGTGCATCTTTTGTTTTTGCTGGCAATTTGAAGTTCCACATGAAAGCACATACTGGAGGGAGACCTTATAAGTGTCATGATTGTGGTGCAGCTTTTACCAGAGTTCAGTATCTGTGGTGACATAAGTTGTACATAAAGGAGAGAAATCTTACAAGTGTGATGATTGTGGTGCATTCTTTATTTTAGCTGATCACCTGAAGACATGCATGAAAACACATACAGGAGATAGACTTTACATGTGTTATGATTGTGGTGCTTCATATTCTAGACTTGCCCATCTGAAGACACACAGGAGAACACATACAGGAGAGAAAAAGTGTGATGATTGTGGTGCAACTTTTTCTGGAGCGCAAAATTTGAAGATGCACAAGAAATTACATACAGGAGAGAAGCCTTACAAGTGTGATGATTGAGGTGCACCTTTTATTACAGCCAGTGATCTGGAGAAACACAAGAGAATACATTCAGGAGAGAAACCTTACAAGTGTGATGATTGTGGTGTATCTTTTGCTGCACCTCAATGGTTGAAGCGCCAAATAAGAAGTCATGCAAGAGAGAAGCTTTACCAATGTGATATCTGTGGTGCATCTTCTAGTACAGTCAGCCGTCTGAAGATACACAAAAGAACACACTGGAGAGAAACCTTATAAATGTGATGATTGTGGTACATCCTTTACTGCGTCTAGCAATTTGAAAAACCATTTTTAAAAATACATACGGGAGGGAGACCTTATAAATGTGATGATTGTGGTACATCTAAACGCACAATAGATCACATACAGGAGATAAACCATTCAAGTGTTATGATTGTGAGTATCTTGTATGTCAGATTTCAGCTTACATACACATAGGAGAAGAAAGCATTCATGTAAGAAATTTTAGAAGTGTAATGTTTGTTGTGCATCTTTGATTGTTCCAATTAGTCTGGAATGTGAAACATGGACAATAAACAGACAAGCTGAGACTGCAAACATCTAATGGCAATGGGAATGTGCAAAGAAAACTTTGGTCAGACGAAAAAATTAATTAGACAGTCCTTCAATAGAAATAAATAAAAACTGTAAATTGGTCAAAGAAATTAGACATGCAAGATGTGTGCGCACGTTATGATGAGAAATAGACTTGAAAACTTTAAGACAGCTGGCAAAATTGATGGGAAGAGGTAAAGGGGAAGGCAAAGAGATAAATAACTGGATGGCATGGCCACATGGCATTAATGGGCAAGATGATAGGAGTGATCCAAGACTGTTGATCTTGTGAGCTGGCTAACCATGACCACACTTGCTTATTGGCATAGCGCATGATGATAGTATAAAAAATCACAAGAAAGTATGATGCTGAAATTGAGGCATTCAAGATAGCAACAGAGAAATTACTAAATATCAGTCATGGTATACAACCTGTGGTGCTATTCATAGATGCAAAATCAGTACTAGAGGCGCTCCTGTCTGGGAAACTGCCAGTACTAAGGACACTCTTTCTGAACTTAGCAGACAGCATAAGGTCATCATCTCACTGTGAAGTAACCGGAAACGACAGAGCTGATCGAGTGGCTAAAGAAGGAGCAAAAGAAAAACAGCCTGATGTGCCCGTTACATACCACCAAAAGAAAAGAATGATCAAATCAGTCAGAAAGCCACCAAAACCTGCTCAAGATGGCTACCACGTTATGGACAGACCAGAACAAGTCATTATTCTGCGCCTCAGAACAGGACACAATAGATTACGCAACCACATGTATACAAAATTCAAGATTGGTGAAACAGCCATGTGCACATGTGGATTGGCGTCGCAGACAGCAGAGCACATACTCCAAGACTGCCCAAAATATAACATATCTAGGCAAACCTTCTGGCCTAGAGAGACGACAGTGGAAGATAAACTCTATGGACCGCTGTGTGAACTGAAAAAGACAGTTCAATTCATACAAGAGACAGCATTGCAGTTATAGACATATTTCAAGCGAACGAAATAAGAAGAAAACAAGAAAGTAGATAAAGGAGGTAAAACCTTGCAAATGTGATGATTGTGATGCATCATTCACTTTTGCGATAATCTAAAGAAAAATGAGAGAACACAGAGAAGAGAAACTTTACAAGTCTGTTCATTGCAGTGTCTTTTACTACTGCTTCTTTGCATGAGAAACCTCCTATACTTCAATTCTTACAGCTGTACAGGATCTTAATAGTCAAGTAGGAGTAACCCAGAAAAAAAAACAGCTGTCTATCTTCATAGACTCTGAGTCAATCCTCCAAACTGTTTTATGCTCCAAAGAGGACATCAAATAAAAGCCATAAGGTGGATGTCTACAAGGATGGAACGAGTCCTGCAGTAGATACCAGCCAACTATGATATATCTTCTCCCCCCCCCCCCCCAATCTTTTTTGTGGGCGTTCAATCGCTTTGAACTCAATCATAGTCCATACTGGTACAACTACTGGGGAGTGCACTGGACTGATTTTTGCATGTGGATTAGCTTTCCCTATTACTAGTGTCCCTCGCCATCAGGCGAACCCACTCTTCAGAGGTACTTGTAATTTATGTTCCCCAAGTCAAGGACGAGAAGTCAACATTTTATTCACACTGACCGGTGTAGGATTTGAACCGGCTACCTCAGCATCAGTACACTGGATGTTTAAGATGGAGCGCTCTTATCCATTCGGCCATGCTGACCTATCCCAGGAAATGAGGTGGCAGATGGGCCAGCGGGCTAGCACAGACTGGAGGAGACGTCAGATAGTCCTGTCTGTTATAGAGCTTTCAAGAAGCGGAGACGTCAAATAGCCCCGTCTGTTACAGAGCTTTCAAGAAGCACAAACTGGAGCAGATGTCAAATAGCCCCGTCTGTTACAGAGCTTTCAAAAAGCAAAGACTGGAGCAGACGTCAGATAGCCCCGTCTGGTACAGAGCTTTCAAGAAGCACAGACTGTAGCAGAAGTCAAATAGCCCCGTTTGGTACAGAGCTTTCAAGAAGCAAAGACTGGAGGAGACGTCAAATAGTCCCGTCTATTACAGAGCTTTCAAGAAGCACAGACTGGAGGATAGTCAAATAGTCCCGTCTGTTACAGAGCTTTCAAGAAGCAAAGACTGGAGCAGACATCAAATAGCCCCGTCTGTTACAGAGCTTTCAAGAAGCACAGACTGGAGGAGAGTCAAATAGTCCCGTCTATTACAGAGTTTTCAAGAAGTGAAGCAAAAAACACTCAAAGCAATGTATGTATGCGAATTGGATGGGGAAAGAAAAAACAAACTGCAGACTTGTGCACAACAGTATAAAATGAAGTAGACTAACACCCCCCCCCCCCCCCCCCACACACACACACACAAAATGATCTTCAGACAGAACAGGACAAAGTAGACATCCATATCCTCCTCTGACTGTTAATTTGTCATGTTCCCAATCCAGCTGGTTCTTGTCATATATTTAACTGATTCAGTGCCAAACATAAAAGTAGGAATGGATCAAATATGATACACAATCAAATGAACAAGTATTTCTCATGTACATTTCCACTAAGAATAAAAAATTACGGAGAATACTGCAAAACAAACAAATAACACTTTGACCCTAGTGTAGAGATACATATAATAGTACCTTTCTGTTCAAATGGAAGGTCATATTTAGCGATATGTTATCCTTGGGTACAGAATCAGTTAATATCTGATATGTCTATATGTTGTTCGTCATGTTTATTCATTGTTCATATTCCATCATGTTTATGTTCGTCATGTTCATGTTCATCATGTTTATTCGTTGTTCATATTCCATCATGTTCATGTTCATCATGTTTATTCATTGTTCATATTTCATCATGTTCATGTTCATCATGTTTATTCATTGTTCATATTCCATCATGTTTATTTTCGTCATGTTCATGTTCATCATGTTTATTCATTGTTCATATTCCATCATGTTCATGTTCATCATGTTTATTCATTGTTCATATTTCATCATGTTCATCATGTTTATGTTCATCATGTTTATTCATTGTTAATATTTCAGAACCATATGCGTTCAGCCAGGCATACATATTACTGATGTTTTTATTTTTCATAGACCAAATTGTGTATAAATATTTTTTTTTCTTTCTGAATGCTATCTTTGCCATTGCGATTCTGCTTCCATTTTCTGTTTCTGGTTGGCCATCTTCACTGACAGTTTGACCCAGATAGGTAAATTTATTATGTGTCATTCTTTTAACAGATTCAGTGCCAAATAAAAAGTAGTTTAGACTAGAGGTTCCCAAACCACGGCCCGCGGGCCACTTGTGGCACGCCAGCTATAAGAAAGTGGCACGCGAGGCCTCGGTGTTTAGTATAATATATTTCAATAATTTAAAAAAAATGCAACGTGCCAGACTCACGGACAGAAGCCTAGCCTTTTACTCTTCTCATGGTTGTTATGCTTAGATATGATCGAATGCGCCTGTTCAGTTCACAACGAAACGTTATGAACTTCCTATATCGACCAATCAGAGTGCGCAAGGCGGCATGTTGTCGTCTGTTACAACTATTTAGCAGAGTCGGTAGTATTGTGTTGTAATTAGATTTTTTAAAATAAAAATTTACCGTTATAGCCTATAAACATGAGTGTGGAAAATCTAAAATCAAACAATGGTAAAAAGCGAAAATGTGAAGATGTTGCTTGTCGTGAATTCAACGAAGAATGGATGCAGAAATTTATGTTAATGCCTAGCCGTAGTGGTAAATCAGTTTGCTTAATCTGCGGATTTTGTGTTTCTGTTACAAATTTTTTTTTATCTGGAACGACACTTCACGACCACACATTCAGACATAAATGCTCAATATCCGATCAATTCGGAGTTAAGAAAAGATTTCATAGAGAAAGTTCCCTCACCAGGCAGCAGTCATTCTTTACCAAGGCTCCTACGAAGGCGCCCTTCTGTTGGCTCGCAAAAAGAAGTCGTTCACCAATGCAGAAGAAATAATTAAGCCTTCCCGTAAAATTGCTGATACTTATAGAATGCTTGGCGAAAAAAAGTGTGAAACAAAATTTGATCAGATTCCTTTGTCTAATAATACTATGACCAGGCGAGTTGAAGAATTAGTCAACGATGTTTATTATCACATAGCAGCACGTATCACAAATTGTAAATTTCTTTCCTATTGGCAGTGGATGAATCCGCTGACATTTCTGACACAGCTCAGATCGCAGTGTTTGTTGAGCAATAAGCGATAATTCTGAAATCATTGAAGAACTTCTAGGACTTGAATCAATGTAAGCAACTACGAAAGGGGCTGATCTGTTTGAAACTCTGAAGTTGTGTGTAAAGGAAAAAAAACGTAGAATGGGCCAAATTGGACAGTTTATGCACCGACGGTGCTCCGGATTTGACGGGTAAAAAGTCTGGATGTCTAGCATTATTGGAACAGTTTCTTTGCCGCATTATATTAAAATTTCATTGTATCTTCTTCTTCACCAAGAAGCTCTGTGAGGAAAGACTTTAAAATATGAAACATGACATGGATGTTGTTCTGAGATGTGTAAACAAAATTCGAAGTAAGGCGCTGAACAGGTGTTAGTTGAGATAGTTTCTATCAGGCCTGAACGGGGAATATGGTGAGCTACTGTTACACTGTGATGTCAGATGGCTATCTAAAGGGAAAGTTCTGTCACGTTTCTGGGCACTGAAAAATAGTGTCTATCTGTTTCTGTCTGGGGAAAAAAAATTCATTGTATACATAACGGAAATGTCTGCTGAACGATGACTGGCTTGATGACCTGGCATTTTTGGTGGACATCACATCTCATTTAAACTCTTTAAATGCGAGGATCCAGGGAAAAAAAACAAACTATTCACAAATTTGTGCGATGACATTTCTTCATTTACAATGAGACTACGATTGTTTGTCGGACAGCTTACTGAAGGGACTTTAGAGGTGTTTCCAACTAGTGGTGGAAAAGAAATTTGACTTGTTACAGTACAAAGTAAAAGTTGAAAGTCTTCTTTCTGGATATCTTTCAGTCGAGATTTCAAGAGTTCACAATAGAGGAGGATGATGTTGCCCTCTTCATAAATCCGTTCGTATTTCCTGATGCCGAGCTCTGTCAATTACAGCAAAACCTTCAGCACGAAGTAGTTGATTTGAAATGCAATTCTACACTGAGATGTAAATTTCTGGAGCTGCCTGCTTCACCTTCAGCTGATATTATGATTTCATTCTGGCGACTATTGCCTGTCGAACAATTTGAACACTTGCGTTCATTCGCCCAGAGATACATTTGTAGTTTTGGTTCGACTTACAGATGCGAGCAGTCATTTTCTGCAATGACCGTTATAAAAAAAACAAGCAACGTTCCAGACTCACCGACAGTAACCTAGCTGCGCTTATGCCTTTGGGCACATCAGATTTGTACGTAGACATTGGTTAACTGGCATCTGAACTTAAGTAACTGGTTATGAAGAACAGTTATAATTGTAAATTAATTACATTAATAGCGATTTTCGAAACTGATTTAAAATTTATTGTTAAATGAACTTTTGATGTTAAACCAAAAAATGACGGCATAGTAGTACTGACGCTCACTGCCTTTAAAGTTTTAGAATTTTGTTGACGAAAGTTAAGAAAGGTAAGAATGATATTGCACGGCTTTTATAATTTTATAACGTTGCGGCCCGCTTAACTACCGAAAGTAGTAGATATGGCCATCTGCTTGAAAAGCTTGGGAACCACTGGTTTAGACCAAATGTATGGCGGAAAATAGCAAGTAAGGATGTGTTACCTAAAAATTGTTAATATGGTAGCAGACATGTATTTATATATTAAATTGAAGTAAGTTGCTTAAGAAAAATTACTGTATTTATATTTTATTTGAGACAGCATTTTGCAATGGCAACATTTTGGCGATATGGCATATATGGGAATTTTGAGACAATTAATCATCCCATGGCACTTAATCAGTTAATTTGAGCTGTAGTGCATGAAAGGTCCTAGTGCTGCCAATGTTTGTCTTCTGGGCATGTATAATCATATTGTTTATTCTTGCTGTTTTACTTGTTTTGTTTTGTTTTTTCAGTTTCTGAATTGATTGTTTTGTTTTTCCTAAGGTGTTTTTTTTTTTTCATCAGAAAAATTTGTTTTCAATAAAATGTTCATCGTTACTTGAACTCTCAAATTGCATCTTTCAGTTGCTTTTATCATCATCAACATTGTATTCATTATGGGTTCAAGGAGAACGCTTAGTAAGGCGGAGAAAGGAATGTTTTGTGTGGAATGGCTATCCTCACTTCAGAGGTCACAGATTGTGTGGGTGGATTTTTTTGCCCTGGCCATGCGTGGGGGGGGGGGGGGAATGAACAGGCTGATAGACGCAGGGTATGCACCTCTTGGTGGTAGATTACCATGGACAAGGGAGAGATGGTCGAGCGCCTATGGGACCAGGTGGAGAAGGCGGGGGAACAGATTTAGAACCCGTATATGGAAAGAATGAGATTGTGGGGGGGGGGGGGGGGGGGTCGGCAGGGGTTCTGGAAGAATCTCTGAGTGAGGACAAGGAGAACTTTCAATCAGATAGCGGTGGGAACGATTAGTAGTATGACTCTTCGCTGGTTGTTGAACGAGGGGACAGAGCGCATATGGGAATGTCCTGAGTGCAGTGATGTTGGGTTTTAGCTCAACTCAGCTCAGCTATCGTCATTTGGGGATATAGCTGCTTCTGGTTTAATGCACAGACTGTAGATCAATCTCAGGATTGGTTTTTTTTAAAATTAAATTAAAATTGCATGCATAAACACAGAGATACATGCTGACTCTGCATCCCCTGCAGATGAGCAACCTGTGGATTGTGCCGATGTTTTTAAACTGATTCACTGCCGAAGGATCCTATATCGCCAAATGTGATCTCCCTTTTGGACAGGACGATATATCGTCACACTAGGGTCATCGTGTTATTTGTATGTTTTGTGATATCAGTAGTCATACGCTTGTCCCTACGCTTGTCCCTACGCTTGTCTCAAAGCTGAAAATTAAAGGAATTGACGGAAGGGCCGTTTGCACAAGACTCTAGGCTACCATTTGTTGTTGAGATCCAATATATACAGGGATAACTGGCCTGTGGCAGCCTAACGTCCACTCCAGATTTCTTGCCACTGGAATCAGATGGATGCAGGCGAGAGAGTGAGGCCGATGAAGTTGCGCAGCTCTTCCTCACTATAAACAAATTCATCGCGCAAGTCATTCTTCATCTTATTGTCTTCATAATTCCTGATGGACAAACTGGATGTAATGAATTGTCATCATCATTCTTGATGAACGAACATCCATAGATATCTTATGCAATTCCAATGCTCAGTGAACGGAAATTTACACGATAATGCTTGTTCATTTGATTGTGTACGATTGTGTGTAATTTGGTCACATGTCGTACTGCAGAGCTCAACGTATATAGTTAACCAGATTACTGATGTCGTCACTGCTTCGTTTGGTGCTCAACTATCGACCGGCGAGAGTTATGTTTCCATTGTGTAGTGACTTTAACTATGTACTATTTGATATATTTTTTATTACAATGGTTTTGTTCCCTGTATACATGTATATACTGTGTTCGCCAGGAATGAGGCGCTGGAACCTCTTGCCCCGGGTAGATTGGGCCCGTTAGCTATTACAGCGGCCAATCTAGGAGATGGAAAACTCCGATTATAAACCCCCAAGTTTAAGGTGGACCGACGTGCCGAGGACTGAATGGCCACGGGTGAGCTGGTCGTGAACATGGAACGTCTGGTATGCGGGCGGGGCGGCGCCAGGCGTATGGACTCCTGAGGGACATTCCCTGCCCCTTCCCTAGTAAGCAGGCAATGCTAGGGTGAACGTTTTTTTTCCCCTGCAATATCCAAACTTTTCTTATGGATTTAATTAAACACGGGAATCGTCACCGGAACTACGGAGCACGTGCTCTGCGCTTGACACATCTTTCAGAGGCTAGCGAAGAGAGAGAGAGAGAGAGAGAGAGAGAGAGAGAGAGAGAGAGAGAGAGAGGAGGAGGAGAAGGCGAGGAAATGGTGTGAGAAGAAGCATAGAAATAGGAGAGCAGGCGCCAGGAGAACAAGACGAAAAGTGGAGAGACTAGGTTTCAGCCATGTAAGAGTGGGATACTGGAACTGTCATAGTGTCAGGCAGAGAGGTCCTGTATTGGAGGGGCTAATGTATGATTTTGATGTCCTCATGCTGCAGGAATTAAATACAGACAAATACCATTGCCTTGGGTACGTAAGTTATATAAACCTCACTGGGCAGAAGAGGCATGAGCAAGGTCTGCTGGTGAAGAAAGGAGCGAAGCATGTGGCACTTGACTTGACCCAGTGGAATCACAGTGCAAGAGAGGTCCAGGGTATACAAATGGAGATTGGTGGCCTAAGTTGGAACATCATAAATGTATATGCCACAGTGGACTGCTTTGTCAGAAAGGAACAATGGGACTGGCTTAAGGAATTGGAGGAATTACCAGGTGATAGGCTACTCATATGTGGAGACTTCAATGCGAGGAACAGAGATTGGGACAGTAGTGGAGAAAACCGACAGGGAATTCCCTTGCGGATGCCATGGTGGACTCCGATGTGGTCTGCATAAATGATAGGAGGCCGACTAGAATGGCAATGAGGCCTGGAGATGCAGACACTGTTATTAATTTGGCACTTGTCTCCCAGTCAACAGTCCTTGATGTAAAGTGGACTGTTTTGAATGACCATGGGAGCTATCATATGCCATGCTCGGTCCTGATCTCTAAATCCAGGAAAGTTAAGGCTAGGAGAGCGCGCAAAACCTTCCGGTAAGAGTGGACCGACATCCTCATTGGACGCCCTAGACAGGGAGCATGCAAGAGACTGTTAAAACTCATTTTTTGCATCCCCCATGGTGGACCCCAGAAGTAGACAATGCTTGGAAAGCAAAGAGAGCTGCAGTGAAGCAGATAAGGAAAGTGCGACAGACACACCGACGCTCACGAGAGGAAGTGGAGACAGCGGAAAATGACAAGAAAGACAAAGTGGAGGCTTTCAAGCGATGTGCTGCAGAGGCCAAGAACGTAAAATGGGAATGTTTTATGAAGGAGACTGAAGGTGATAAAACACTGCGAAAAATTCTGGAAACTGCACAGACAAATGCAAAGAAAAGATCGGCCTAGGACAGTGGGAACAATTTATAAAGAGGATGGTGTACGCGTGACAACAGACAAAGAGAAAAGGGAGGCGTTTCTCCAGAGATTTTTTTTTAGAGCAGACCAATCATAATGATGCGGATACCAGGGATGCAGTTAGAGAGGAATTATCTGGCACAATGGAGAATATGCCTTATGAAGACATCATACGGGTTGAAGATGTTAAACATATTTTGAAAAAGGCAAAAGACACGGCACCAGGGCCTGATGGTGTCAGGTATGGCCACATGAAGGCTGTGAGCGATGTAGACCTGAAGGAGATGGCCGGCTGCTTTAATCAGAGCATTAGGACAGCGTCAGTACCGCAGGATTGGCTGCATAGCTATCTCATCCCTCTCCCAAAACCATTCAAGGATCATTCAAAGCTTAGCGGCTTTAGGATCATCACCCTTCAAAATACACTTGGGAAGGTTTTAGAGAAGATAGTCGCTGTTAAGCTGCAGGATTTTTTGGAAAGGGGGAAGCTTCTTCCAAGATGCCTGGAGAGCTACAGGCCAGGAAAAGATACCTGGTCAAATGCAGCCACTTTTGCCCTTGACATTTATGAGGGGTTCCAGAGTAGACAAGAAACGATGGCGGCAGCGCTTGATCTCGAGGATGCGTACAATAGAGTTCGCTATGATATTTTGATGACCGCACTTATGGAGAAGGGAGTCAGTCCCTGGTTGGTGAACTGCATAGCAGCCGTCCTGCATTCACGTCGGGTTGCTCTCCGTCTGGGTGCATGGACCTCAGAGCCACATATTATAACCCCGGGACTGCCACAGCGATCTGCAATCACACCGGTGCTCTTTAACGTGTATACAAGCAAGATTGCAAACCTAGAAGGATACTAACATTTGCAGATGATGTTCTTGCATATAGGCAGGGGAGAGATAGGCAGCAAACAGCCCAGGAGCTGCAGGTGACAGTAGACAAAGTGATTGATTGGTGCACTGAAATGAGTGCTGTCATCCACCCAGAAAAGGCGGCTGTTTTGTGGTGCTCTCTGGACAACAGGATTGTGAGAGATGATGCCCCAAGCCTCACGATAGATGGTAGAAGCGTCAACAGAGAGAACAAACTGAAGTATCTGGGAATCACATTTGACAGGAGTTTGTCCTTCAAGGATCATGTGGAGACGGTTGTGACAAGATCTCACAAGGGACTCAATGCACTTAAAACTATGGCTGCAATGGACACAGAGCAGAGAATGCTCTTCACACTATACCACCACTTGATCCTCTCAGTGATTGATTATGGACTAGGACTGCTCACTGTCTCAAAGAGTCAGCTGTTGAAATTAGAGCGCATACAGAACAAAGCTATGCGGGCCATTCTGGGATGCACAAGAGACATTCCGGTAGTGTGTATGCGTTACATCCTTGGTCTGCCGACTGTTGCTGGTAGGTACAAAGTGATGCAGGCGAAGGCATACCTCAGAGTAGCTGCTGACACAGATCACCCGTTGCATGAGGCGCTGGACGAAGTTAAGGATCAGAGACTGATAAGAAGGAAATAATGGATGGCTCAGGCGGAGGATACGATCAGACAGGTGTGCCCCTTGGAGAACATTAGGCGAGGAGAGGAGTGGGTCAGAGTGCCAGCGGAGCAGTCAGACTTGTGCAGAGTTATAATCACATTGAGCCGGGAGTGCAGGGAGTGGCCAGCAGGGGCCACGGAAGTGGAAATCCAGCAACTAATTCAGGATAATGCTCGCCCGGGTGATGTGATTATCTACACGGCTGGTTCGGTGTTGAGAGGCAGGAGAAGTGCCTGAGGGTTCTTAGCAAAAGCTAATGGTCGAAGTTTGGTGCAGGAGAGCCTGGCATATGATACCACAACATCTAGCTTAAGAATGGAGGTGAGGCGGTCAGTCCAGCTTTCCGCTGGATGGAGAATACGATACACACACACATCGTGATTGTAACTGACTCAGAAAGCATGCTGAGTAGGGTGAGGACAGGCAAGCTTCGTGCAGAGTGGCTTGCTTCGCTTCGGAAGTCACGGGTGACAAGCATTGCCTGGATCTTTTCTCCGGGGCATGCTGGTGTGCTGGGGAATGAACAGGCGGACAGATTGGCTGGCTCTGCAAAACTTGGTGGAGTAATTGATGCATGATAAGGCATACTTGGTTGCGACCTTGTGGGAGCACGTGTACACCTCGGAGGAGCAAATAGATCACCATGGTCTGGCGAGAATGCGACAGCGAGGAGTGACGAGGGGATCTGGCCGACGCTCAACGCTCAGAGGAAAGGCGAGACGGACATATAATCAGATTGCTACTGGTACTATTAGTGTTGGAACTCTTCGCTGGCTGATGAGGATGGGGACGCAGTGTTTATGGGAATGTCCCGAGTGCTGTGATGTCGGTTCCTAAATCAATCAATCATCAGTCAATCATTGCGTATATTTTGTTTGGTATAGAATCAGTTCATGTCCATAGAGCTTTAAAGCGATGTCAAAAGCGGAGGCCAGTGAATCCACACCGGGAGAAAGCCAGACTTCTTCTTCTTCAGCTTTCCGAGCCATTGAGGTTCTTTGCTGCAAATACAATCCGTCTCCATTCATCTCTCTGGTGGACCTTCTCTTGCCAGTCGTTGATTCCAAGTGCTTGTAAGTCTGTACATGTATTATCTCTCCACCGTCTTCTTGGTCTACCTCGGGGTCTACGGTCATTTATTTCCTGAGTGTAAGCGAGTTTTGTTTCCCTATTATCTTCCATTCTTTCTATATGCCCCAGCCATTGTAGTCTATTAGCCTTCATGATACCAGTGATTAGCGGGGACTTAAACAGATCATAAATGTCTTTGTTACTTCTTCTTTTCCACTCTCCACTTTGTGTATCCATAATGGGTCCAAAGATGCGTCTTAAAATTTTATTCTCAAAGGTTTGTAACAAGGCTTCGTCTCCTTTCGTTGTACTCCAGGTTTCAGAGCCATACAGCACAACTGGTCTGATCAGTGTTTTGTATATTGTGATTTTGGTGTTACGAGATAGCGCCTTTGATTTTAGTAGATGTTGTAGTTCATAGTATATCTTATTTCCAGAGTTGATTCTAGTTTGTATTTCTTCCCTTATATGTTGGAGCAGTTGAAGATTGTACACAGGTATTTGTATGTTTCCGTTCTTTTAATGGTCATATTATCTATTTGTATGTGGCCAGAGGTTTTAGCCATTCCGTCTCTTGAAATTACCATATATTCTGTCTTATCTTGGTTGATAACCAGCCCCATCTGTTGGGCTTTTTCCTTTAAGTGAGTCAATATTTCCAATGTCTTTTGTTCACTTTGCCCTATAATATCTATATCATCTGCATAACCAAGCAGCTTGGGTGTTCCAATATCACATTCCTCCTTTACCTTCCTTACAACGTTCTCTAGAGCCAGATTGAAGAGCAGCGGCGATAGTGCATCATCCTGTTTCAAGCCAGATGTTATTTGGAAAGGGTCTGATTTCCTGCCTTTATATGTTACTATATTATAAGTATCTTCCATGCATAGTCTGGTCATGTTGATTAACTTCCTTGGTATTCCAAATTCCTGCATAGCATTCCATAGACTATTCCTATGGACACTATCATAAGCCTTTTTAAAATCCACAAAAATGTTATGGAGATCTCTTTTATATTCCCAATTTTTCTCGGCTATTTGTCGTAAGATAAATATCTGATCTACTGTTGATCTGTTTTGTCTAAAACCCGCCTGGTAGTCACCTAATATGTCTTCTGAATATGGTTTTAGTCTATTTAGTAATACTGCTGATAGTATCTTATAGCTTGTTGTGGGATGTGGATTTTAATTTCTGAGAATATTTTGTTAAGATGTCTAGGGGGTTTTATTGATTCTCTGGTCACTGGTTAGAATGCAGGGTGATCAGGGATATTTACCGCAAACCCCAGGAGAAAAGAATTCAATCCTTGAAACAATGGCATCTGTGTGTAGGTTTCCCTTCCCACTTCCTCACCCTTTAAATTTACTATAGTGCTAGAAGGATATTGATTGCTCACAACATATAAACAACCACTGTTGGACACCACATTTACTTGATGTACACAACACTTTTGGACAAACAGTTCAGGTATTAACTCAAGATCTGCAGTTACATATATATGTGTAATAAACACTATGCATTTTCAGACAGGCATGGGAATATTTTGCATTATTACAATATAGTACCCAGTGACCCCAGAAAAAAACAAGGTTATTACAAACAACACAACAACCACAAATTGGGTCTACTTTCATTTACCCTCATAATTAAGGCAAATAATGATCTAATTAAATAGAACCCAACATATCAACATTGGTTTCTGACATCTTTCACAATTTACTCATTTTTAAAAATAATGAGTTGGTGTCAAAATACTATACATATATATCATTGAAGAAAAAAAAAACCACTGACCTGTTACCTTCAGGAAAAAACAACAACATATAAACAGCATTTTGTATTACTAATTAAACTAATTAATAGAGTCATTCATCTCCTGGTGTGCGGTTAAGGGTTCATCTTTGCTGTCGATTAGATCCTTTCCCCATTATCTGGGTACCGAATTAATGCACTCAGTTATGTTCCTAATATTTATCCACTGGTAATTGGCTGGTGACTATTCTATACTCCCTAATCCAGGAATTGAAAAATAACACACCATATATCCCCTCCATTGGGGCTAGAATCACGAATATTCTGTTGCATTAAGCTCGGTGCCTTTTTTGTGAAATTTGGTGCCTCCGGTTGGTCATACTTCAGGATTTCCACTTAAGCTTTTGCAGAAGGTAATTCCCTTTATCATCAGGTCTGATGAAAAGTTGACGTCCATTCAGCTTCTCGGCTTATAATATCCAACTACCAAATTGGCTTACACAAAGGTTTCACCCACCTAGTCGCGAGTCTATAACCCATGGCATTTAGGCTGACATTGGACCGGCAAGGAATTAGTCGTTGTTATCTAGTCCAGTGTAGAACTTTAATTGACTGAGAGGCATCTCATGGTAGTATCTGTGACTAGGGCCACAATTGATCTATACGTACATATATCCACAGATGAATAAATCCAGCACAGTAACAGGTTTGCAAACAATTGGATGATTCCTCTTGTTGCTGATGTAGAGGCATTTAGTTGCTTTCATATGGTCTTTTATCTGATGGTGTTCAGGGTTTGGAACCTTGAGGTAATCTGGTTTCGTAGTTATGTTTAAGATGATATTACGTTTGTACCTTGGTTGTATTGGCTTATGTGGTTCAGTGTCTTCTCCCATTTGTTTGAGTTGGTGTTCATAGCTAGAACTTGGTGGTGAATGGCTGAATTCCATGTTTGACTGTTGCAGCTGTGAGACATTCTTTCGAAGACTTATCCATTGTTGGATATTAACTTGGTAATCCAACCAACAGTTGAAGGTTACTCACTGTTGTTAGTTTTAGTAACTTGTAGAAGGATTGTCCCATAGTTTCACTGACTTGGTTGAATGATGAGGCCATAGGTGATACTTCTCATAAGTAAAGCAGACGATACACTGTTGTCAGTACTCTGTTGATCTTCATCTTTGTAGATTATTAGATCTTGAAGTCCATCCTGGATATTCCTACTAAAATAGGACTTAATCACTCACCCAGTCAGTTGTCTTCGAATTATCTGTCGCTTGCTATGGAGCTATTGAGCGCATCAGTAACCATGGGTATTTCTAGATGCAGACTATGGTTAGGACATTCACTTTCTGGCTGTTGACCCAGGATCCAGGTTCAGTGATATAGTCCCACCACATTCAACCACCACTTGCTTCTCTTCTATAGAAAAGGGATGACAAGAATACACCACGAGCATTAACCTACTGTGTTATGGTAAAAGGTTTACAACACAATTACAAACACAAATACAAAACAACAAGGGGAGAAGGGGAAAGGAGTGGGTGTCCACGTTCCACTGTCCCTCATTGCTGAGTAGAGCCATTCTGACTCTTAATAGTAAGTAAGGTATTTTCTCACTTTATTTTATGTTCTGTTGTTACTGGGACTATTAGATGAGTGAAGTCATTCTGTCCATCCAACATGTTGATATTGTCTCTCTCATTACTTAAAGAGAATAGCCTATACAGAATCTCTGTGGTTTCTAATGCCGCTTCTTCCTTTCGGCACTGTCATATATTTTTGAAGGGAGTGGGAGATCACTGTAGTGCATGCCCCATCTCTAACAAAAGATGTAGAGCCCCATCCTCTTCTATCTTCAATAACCCCAGAATATGAACCTTGAGTTATCTGCAGGCCTCGTTCTATTAAGTATTGTCTAGGAGATATAGATTATGGCCCTGGTAAGAATGGTAATTTACTAACTGGGAATCTGCCCCTTCTCCAATGATTCTGATAGCTCTGGAGCCCCCTTATTGTTTATCAAATCTGAGGAAAGTCTGGAGAAGTTTCTCAGCCTGATTTAGATGAAGAAAACATGGATGTTGAGCAGTTGATAGATTTAGAGTCTTTTTATTTCCCCATTCAGTAAGTCATTATGAGTTAATTTATCTTTAAACAATCAAACACATAAACAATCACATCAGATTTTGACAACAGGATGTACAAAGAAGTTGTTTACACAGATAGGTTTGAACTTGACAAATTAACAGAAGGTCAATTCATGTTAATCATTTATTGACTGGCTTGAGCCTTCTGGTCAGTACATACATCTCTATTGTGATTTACACAAAGTAATAGAACAGTTGCACATTGGACCATTGTCCCAGACAATCAATAACAAGCATCAATATATGAGATGTCAACAAGTGTGAAAACATAGTAAACATTTTGATGTTGTACATATTAAGTATGATAGTGTTGTCTCAACCATAAACATATCAGTGTTCCTGTAATTGGGTGTGGGTTCTACCTATGAGAAAAGTAACCTGGTGACTGGAGGATTAGGTAAGCCAGGGTCCATTGACTGATGGATCCACTTCAGGTCTGCCCGTATAGCTCCTCTGAAGGCCTCCCCATGCTCTGCTCATAGCGAAGTCATCCTCCCTCTCACTTGTGGTTCATCTCTTTCTCTCGGCTTCCCTCCCTCAGGTCTGATTTAGGTGGTTAATTTGCTGATGTGTTGGGTGGTTGTTGTTATGTAGCCACCAAGATCACTCGGATCCAGACTTTTGCCTTGTCCATTGAATTTTTGGTCACACAATCTTCTCACATCCGTCCATGGAGCGAGTTCAGACAAAAGTGCGGGCTTATTAACATTTCTGATGAAATAGTAATATATGTTAATTATGCACTGGCGCGAAGGCGGGTCACGTGGTTTTCCTATCCAATGGTTTTCTGAGCTTGGTCTGATGAAATCTTTCTAAGAATCCACGTCATTTGTCACTTGTTCAGTTCCAGTTTTGATGTTAAGTTTTAAGTCCCAATCTCCAATTGCGTTTGTGAAGTCAATTTCTTTTAATGTTGTTTCCTCTTTTTGCGGCATGTGTTGATAAAATGACTAATGTTGGCTGCGTTATGCCACAGGCACTATAATCATCCTTAGGTCAAGACTATTCAACATTGGCTTCTTAAGTACTAACATACTCAAGGTTTCTTACATCAACATCCTCTAATCCCCAGGGGCAACATTAAATGTATATTCCCACAGTAAAAAGTAACAACCAGAACAGAGAAAATTCTCATACCAGAAAAAAACATACATGTACATTTCTCTGATGTTAAGTACATGATAATCATACATAATAATTAATCATAATGATGATGCAGGGAGCCTAGGTTTTTGAATTTTCTTCAGGGGTTAATCCCTAAACTAAAACATACATTGTTTTCCCCCCACTGCGTACAGCACATGGGGATAGTAACCGCTGTTGATATATTTTGCCAATGACTGCTATTATTCGGAGTGTATTTATTAGAATAACTTATGCCATAAGGTCCAGTCTTCTGAATATTGCAAGCAATTTATTCACATCAATCTTCGCTTTTGTTCCTACTACAGTGAGGTCATGCGGATTGAAGGTACATCCTATCCGAACATTCATTTATATCACGCGTTTACTTTAATTGTTTTTGAATTTATATTCTCAAACATGGCATGTCCCTAGCAATATTTTATGAAATGATTACATGTCCCTCCTCATATGGAGTGGTTACTGATCTGTTAACAAAAGGATGGTACTAAAATTTAGCACTATAGTTCCAAGTTACAGATTATGAATTAGGAAAACAATTTATCCAAAATGAACTGAGTCCATGATATGCGTACTCATGTGTATGTCTCCGCATGGATACAATTTCCTTTCTGTAGTATATAGATTATTTGCAGATTTCTAAGCATTGATAGTGAGATATAGTTCACAATGCATAGAAGTTTTAACATAGGAATATGAAATTGACAGACACGAGTTCTCTACTGAAGTATGAATCCTGAGTCTGCTCCTACATTGAGAAAATCTCTAGAATGTGTTTCGGACATGAGAGTTGATACTCTATGGTACACATATTTATAGGTTACTAGCTGACCCGGCCCGGCTTCGCCCAGTCCTTGGTGGGGAGCATCTCATTTAATTCATATAAGTAGTCATATAAGTTCCCGTTCCCGTTACCGACTGTCTGTCTGTCTGTCTGTCTGTCTGTCTGTCTGTCTGTCTGTCTGACCCGGCCCGGCATTGCCCAGCTCCTGGTGTGGAGCATCTAATTTAATTCATATAAGTAGTCATATAAGTTCCCCTTCCCGTTACCGACTATCTGTCTGTCTGTCTGTCTGCTTGTCTGACTGTCTGTCTGTCTGTCTGTCAAATAGACCCATCCCTCTGTCTCTCCCTCGTCTATCCCTCCCTCCCTCCCTGTCTATCTGTCTGCCTACCCGTCCCTCCATCTCTCCCTCCGTCTCTCCATCCCTCCCTCCCTCCCTCCCTGTCTGTCTGTCTGTTTGTCTATCTATCTATCTCTGTCTGTCTGTCTGTCTGTCTAATAGACCCATCCCTCCGTCTATCCCTCCCTCTCTCCCTGTCTTTTTGTCTATCTATCTATCTATCTATCTATCTATCTATCTATCTATCTATCTATCTATCTATCTATCTATCTATCTATCTATCTATCTATCTATCTATCTGTCTGTCTGTCTGTCTGTCTGTCTGCCTGACCCGGCCCGGGTTCGCCCAGTCCCTGGTGTGGAGCATCTCATTTAATTCTGAGTAGGTAAGAATCCGCTCTGCCTTTAAAATGTTGACGTGAAGATTTTCTTCCTGCAGCTGCTTCTGTATTTGTTGATCAGTAAGCTCCATTTTTAGCCGCTTGACCACCCATCTGACTGTGTTTGAATCAGTGTTTCTGATTCTGGTGTCTTGGTCCTCCTTCCTCTCACAAGTTTTTGTGTTCGTCTGTGGGTAGTCGTCGCTCTTCTTATTGGTAGTTTCATTGACTGTAGGTTCAGATACTTTATTACAGCTTGCATGCAGACTCTCCAAAGGCAGGTTCGTCTTCTTGATAGTCTGGTCGGTTTTCTCACTATGCATCTTGGAAGCTGCTTGTTTCTTTGTGCTATTACGACGTGCCATTTTCCCCCCGTATCAGACTGCTTGAAATGTGTAAGGCGTCTTGGCTTGATAGCGCTGAGAAGTGCTGTCAAGCGAATCGTGTCGATATGATGGCGGAAAACACTAAATATGCGATGATATTGTTCAACATCTTTTAGATAACTTCTTAAGTATAGAAAGATGAGTTACAATGTTATGCATTATGCATTATTTTTATGTAAACTTTGAAAATGTCTAAAAGATTGTATCATTATTTATTATAACTCATATGCCGGTACATAACTATAGACAAAGAGTTTATAAATCATTGAAAACGATACAACAATATGACTATAAGTTATACAACAATGTTATTAAAAGTTATGCCCCTTGAAATAACTTTTTCTAGAGTTAAGTCCCTTAGCTAATGTGTAGTCACGTCATTTTCTTCCCTTTCCCTAGCGTTTTGGTTCGGGGATTCTTTCATCATCATCATCATATATTTACGTACGTATTTTGGGAGGGGGAGGAGGGAGGTGGAGGAAGAAGGAAAAAAAACTATGACAGTTGACAGCTCTGGAATGAAAGTAAGGCGTGTAGAAAATTTCATCTCAATCGGATGGGCCATTAGCGAAAAAATAAAGGACATACATATTTACATACATACATATTTACATACATACACTTTGATTTATATATATAGATAAGCACTATTAGTTAGATATAAGTTCATAATGCCTATAAAAGGTTTTAACATATGGATTTGAAATTGTAAAACAGGAAAAATTACAGCGTGGCGCCCACATGTGTTTCATTGATAAACATCATCCATTCTGGTTTAAGAGAATTGTTGACTTATTATTCTAACTAATTCTTAATTAAACATACTGGTCTATGTAATACATAAATACATCTTAATAATGTAGATATAACATACCAGTTGGCTTCAGAGAGTGATGGTTTTAAAAGGCAAAAATACCTTTCCCCACACGGGGAAACTTTTACATGTCTGCTCGCTTTGTTTGTCTGAACTAAAATGGCTACTGTAGTCTTTGTTTTCAATCTCGACGACTGTTGGCCAGGTACGTGAAAAAACAAAGCCAAATAAATTAATCTGTGCCACGTTCAGTCTATCGCTGTTTTAATTCTTACTCCTACATTAAGCAAGATACTTAAACAGTAATTGTAAGGGTTGGTTTCTTTTTAAAGGAGTCAATGCTTCGGAAAGGGTGAGGACGTTTTATTATATCACACTTGTGGACAGTAGTGATATTCCTCTATAATTTCCACATTGGAACTTGTCTCCTTTCTTAAAGATAGGTATCAATAATGACTCTTTCCAGTCATGGGGTAATTCTTCTGTCCTCCAGATTTTTATTATTAGTTCGTATAACTTTAGATGTAATGCATGGCCACCTGCCTTTATAAATTCAGCAGCAATTCCATCAGTCCCAGTTGCCTTATTGTTTTTAAGTCGTGTGATTACATATAGGATTTCTTCAAATGTAGGTTCTTCAATTTGTGGTTCGCATGTTAGAACCTCTTCCTGTGGGAAAATATTACTTGGAGCTTCACAATTTAGTAATTCAATAAAATATTCTTTCCATGTGTTGCACATTTCCTCATTGGTATTTATCATATTCCCATTTTTGTCTTTCAAACCATATGTGTTTTGTTGGTGCCCTCGTTTCATTGGCTTCAGTTCTTTAAAAAATTTCTGGATTCATTTTTCTGGTGATTAGTTTCCATATCTTTGATTATATTACTCATATATTCTCGCTTCTGCTGTCTGACTATGTTTGTAGCCTCTTTACATTCATTTCTATAATGCTCTTCCTTTTGGATGTTATTGATGTCATTTAACCATACATGTCTGGCATTCTTCTTCCTAATGACTGCTTCTTCACATTTTTGATTGAACCATCTGTTCTTTCTATGCGTGGTTAACACACAGAGACATTCTTCTGCGGTAGATTGAATTGTATTCTTGATGTTCAACCAAGTTTGGTCAACGCTTTCCTCCAAAGGGTTTTGCAGAGTTTCAAGTTTACATTTTATTTCATCTGTAAATTTATCTTTGACTGTAATGTCTTGTAGTTTTTCTCTGTTATATGTTGGGTGTAATCTTTGTAATTTAGTATAGAAAGCTCTCTTAAGTTTTATTTTAAATTTTGCTCCAACGAGGAAGTGGTCACTGTGGCACTCAGCTCCTCTATAACTTCTGACTTGCTGTATGTTTGATGCATTTCTGTTGTTAATTAAAATGTGATCTATTTGATTATAGGTTCTCTTGTCACATGATTTCCAAGTTTGTTTGTGTATATCCTTTCTTTGTAGTCTGGTACTGATAATTTTCAGTCCTTTGGCTTCTGCCAGGTTGATGACTCTCCATGCATTATCATTTGAAGTTGTATGTAAGCTTTCCATACCGGCCACTTTTTTTTATTAGTTTGCTCTCTACCTATTTTTGCATTGAAGTCTCCCAGCACAATCAGGATGTCCTGTTTGGGGGTTTCTTCTATGACATCTTCCAGATCATTATAAAAGTCTTCTTTAATATCATCTTCTTTCTCTTCAGTAGGTGCATGTACATTAATTGGGGGTACGGGGTGTCAGGCATTGGTAGCACCTTTGGTAAGGATGACTCTCATGTCCTTTCAGGACCCATCCCTCACTGGTCCAAGCCTGACACCCAGCTCGTGCCTGTGGCTCCTAGTAGCTGTCAGCATGCGACAGCGGCCACTCCCCGGGCAACAGCTGTGAGAGGCTGGCTAAACCAGGCATGGGTATCCGATTTGGTGTCAAACCAAGAGGTAAACTAGGGTATGCCTACCCAACATGTGAAGACAGGATTCGGCAGACTGCGGGGAAGAAATCATTCCTGATTCAACGGGCAAGACGGCGTTTACCTGCAAAGCGTTGTGGAACGCAATGAGCACGGCAAGGCACGTAGAGCGCCCTGGTCATCTACTGCACCTGTATCCGTCTCGACTTGTCTTGCCACTGGACTCAGATGGACTCAGGCGAGAGAGTGAGGTCGACGAATTGCGCAACTCTTCCTCACTTTAATCCAAGTCATCGCGCAAGTCATTCTTCATCCAACGTACATTAATCATCGTTATATTTTTCCATTTACCTTTTATTCGTAATTTACTAATCCTGTCATTAAAAGCTTTAAAGTTTAAAACGTTCCCCCATAACTCTTTTTTGATGACAAATCCTGTTCCTAATTCATGTTTATTTTGGGTGTTTCCTCCATATATTATAATCATTCCATTTTGCTCTAAAGTACCCTCTCCTGGCCACCTTATTTCTTGAATTGCTGTTATATCCATTTGATATTCAACCAGCTCCCGGGTAAGTTCTTCGGCTGCTCCAGCTCGATATAGTGTCCTTACATTCCATGTTCCAAATCTCAAAAGTCCTTTAACGTTCCAAGGTCGTTGTCCAGATAAGTCAGTCCGATATCGAGGCTCATGTATTTGTTTCGTAACAAAGAAAGGTTTTTACAAAGGTGGGGATGTTAACCCCACGCTTCAACCCCCAACCTGGAGGACCAGGGTGTTTCTCTTTGTCTGTTCTCTACCCTTTGACCTGTCCGGCTTGGGAGGCCCTGCTGGTAGCTACGCTACCGCCAGCATAGCTCTCAGGGTCATTGAGAAACTCAAGCTCCCCCACCACAAGGTGGAAACACCATCGGGGGAGAGAAAGCCAGACATGAGAGGTAAATCGGGAGAACGAAGGGCCTCGTCAACCAACACAGAACTGGCACTATTAGCCGCCAGACGCTGATGCACATATTAGCGATCTAAGCACCTATGGGCTTGTCTGGAGTGCAAGGACAATACCCCAACAGATAGAGTAACAACAAAAGAGATGAAATGAAATGCATACGAAGAAAACTTAATGTGTTTTGAGTTTTTAAATATTTCCACAGGCAGAAGTAATTGATAATGTACACACGTGAATCTCGATAAAGGTGAAAACTGAGTAGCGTTGTTTTGTTACCCTTGTCACTGTAGTCTCGATAACATTGGATCGTTTATGTGATTTTGTTAAACTTGAGAATTTAGGAAGGGAAAAAACAAATTGTACGTAATTTGTATGTTTAAAAAAAAAAGATTAGAGTTGCTTGTCTATGGCTATTGAAGAGGGTCATTGAAATTCATTAATATTGTATAACTCTCAACTTGAAAACCTATCCTAGCTCTCTCTCTCTCTCTCTCTCTCTATATATATATATATATATATATATATATATATATATATAATTTGAATTTGGTATTTCGTACGGTGCCGGTCTCCGTGGAGGATTGCGAACGTGATTCGTGAGCCACTTAGCATGCGTTCGAAACACAGGTTGACCAATTTGGCAGCAGACCGTGTCTCGCTGGTTTTAACGTATTGGTATGGGAGCCGGTCGTTCAGAAATCAATGGCAAACTCATCATCATCAAGTGCCCTGCCAGCTGGCGTAGGCTCTCTCATGGCTCTCCACAGATCTTGGTCTTTGGTTCTCTGGATCAACTCTGCTGCTGATATTCCTCCATGCCACCGTCTCAATCCATCCAGCATCATTTCTCTTGGTCTGCCTCTCCTCCCCTCGATCTCTCCAATTGTCACGATGTTCTCCAATGCATCTCTTCTCATCACATGGTCGAAGAAAGATGTTTGTCTCTTTCTTATTGTTGTATATAATGTTCTAGTTTCATTAGCCTGTTTCAGGCAGTCATTGTTAGTTACTCTGGCAGTCGAAGGAATTCGCAACATTCGTCTCATTAACCACATCTCTGTTGCTTCTAATTTCTTCTTAATTTGTTCATTTACATTCCAAGATTCATTGCCATAAACTGGTTCTACATAGCATTTCAGCACTCTCTTTCTTACATTCAGTGATAGTGACTTATTGCATAAGATACTCTTCATTTTCTGAAATGTGGCTTTTGCTTGCCCTATTCTGCTCTTAATCTCTTTTGTACATCTTCCATCTGATGTTATAAATGCCCCTAGTTATTTAAAATTATCCACTTGGTTAAGAATTTTTCCTTCTATTTCTATGTTACATTTTGGTGTCACCATTTTCTTTGATATCACCATTGTTACTGTTTTCTTGATATTCTTCTTCTTCGTTCATCCGGAGTTTGTTTTCGGATGTGATTGCGTTGTGCCTGCTTACAGCAGAGCTGCTTTCTTGCGCCGTTAGGCAGACACATCTGACTTCTGCAGGCATTTGTTGACTGGGTTAACCTTCCCGGGGGTTTCTTAGGACGTTTGACTCTCACTGTTGTGGTGTTATCTCCCACCCTAGCTGGCCCATACAGAACAGCCGAAGACATCCTGGTCAGCCCTCAAGGGAAGGCAGGGGCAGACCATGGGCATTCCCTGCCATCCAAGGAGGCTTCCATAATTACAGAGCCGACACATAGCGCTCTGGTACTGGGCTCACCCAAGGAATCGTCACGTCCTGCACATGGCTGCTTAGCCTCTCTTCTGTATATTGGGCCTTCCAGTCACCATAGGCTGTTCCTCCAGAAACCAGAAAAATGCAGTCTGCAGTTGACGTCCACACAGTGAGCTTTCGATTTGGACTTTCCACTTAATGGATTTGCTATCCATGCAATATTCCATTTCATGCCACTGGGACGCTTTTTCCACCTATGATGATGCCCACGTACAATGACGTTGATTATCTCGCTTTTAAATTCTCTTTAAAGATGAAAAGGCTTTTGAACTTAAAAATTTCTCACAACTGATTTATTTGGTTGTTTCGGGATTTGAAATTTAAATATTGAGCACAACCCACTACTGGCAACGCTGATCGTATTCTGGTATGAACCTAAGGTCTATATACGTCAATATGGAAGCACTATACTTGAGTTTCGCTCTCCTTTAAGCTCGTCAGTAGTGCATATCCCTGACCGGAAACAACCCCGGATCACTGGCGTGTGAAGCGGGTGTGTAACCATGCGGTACATGTTGTACATGGCCAAATTATCATAACAGAATATTACAACGTCACCCATCGTAGGCTATAGCTCAAGATTGCCCAATTGCTGCGACTGACAATTTCTCACAATTGTTAGAACGATGTGGACCAAGATGAAAAAAGAACAGGATTTCTATAAGATGTAAACATCACTGCAAATTGGCTTATATGCATTGTGCCTTGGAAGTTAAAATTCTGGTGCAACATCAAATGTCACACTGGTTTAGACAGAACACAAATGTCACAGTGGTTTAGACAGAACACAAATGTCACATTGGTTTAGACAGAACACAAATGCCACATTGGTTTAGACAGAGCACAAATGTCACATTGGTTTAGACAGAACACAAATGCCACAGTGGTTTAGACAGAACACAAATGCCACTGGTTTAGACAGAACACAAATGTCACATTGGTTTAGACAGAACACAAATGCCACAGTGGTTTAGACAGAACACAAATGTCACATTGGTTTAGACAGAGTAGACATTTAGTCATTTGACTGAGAGCAGACAATCAGTCATTTGACTGAGAGTAGACATTTTGTCATTCGACTCAGAGTTGACATGCAGTCATTCGATTCAGAGCATTCATTATTAATTCATTTACTCATTCATTCTTTTGATCATTCATTCATTCATTCAATCATTCATTCATTCATTCTCCTGTTCAATCCTGGGATGTAGACATTATGCAGACTGGTATATTTTACCATAATAAGATGTATGTTTTACCATAATTAGATGTTCATTTTACTATAATAAGATGTATATTTTATCATAATTAGGTGTACATTTCACTTTAATTAGATGTACATTTTAAAATAATTAGATCTATATTTTACCATAATTAGATGCATATTTTACCATAATTAGATGTACATTTTATCATAATCAGATGTACATGTTATCATAATTAGATGTATACATGCATACACACACATGTAGTTATTACAATGTCAAGACAAGATGAACTGCAGGGAACCAGTGAATGCCTCAGACACACCGCCCTATGTATGACCTACACTGAAATAGGCACATAGCAAATTGTAATCACTTAAGAAGAATAGAAGAAAATATCCGCTGAATTAAATCTTGAGCACGTTTCTACAGGGTTGGCTATCCCAGTGGGATATTTCACTGTACTATTTTGTATCAATTTTATGTCATGACTATTTCTGTTTTTCCCAGATGAATCCAGGGAAGTTTGCAGCAGTTAGATCAAAAGCACCATGGAGGGTATTATTTTTTGGAACAGATGAATTTTCTTTGGGAACTTTGAAAGCATTGCATGAAAATAGGTAGATCAATGTTTAATTGTTGAATTTAGTTTTATCTTTCTGTAGACTTTCTCTGCTACTGGGTTTTTCCCCTCTATTCAGTCTATCAGCATTGTCATTTACTTTTGGTTGGACCAATTTATGAAGTCAGTCATTTCTTTCACTCACATTTATTTTCTTGACTGTAAACTGAGGCGAGCCAGGAACTCCACTTGTGGAAGGTAAATTAGGTCAGTTCCTTGACTGTAAACTGAGGTGAGCCAGTAACTCCATGTGTGGAGAGGTATATTAGGTCAGTTCCTTGACTGTAAACTGAGGTGAGCCAGGAACTCCACATTTGTGGAGAGGTAAATTAGGTCAGTTCCCCGACATACCGAGTTGAGGGTTCAAAATCAGGCGCAGGCAGTTTATAAGCAGGCCACTTAGCATTTATTTCGATGGTATGAGGTGTTGGCTGTTCAGAAAACAGTGGCAAACTACTGAATGTAAAATGGCATAGTAAATCACAAACAACTAATAAATACTGGGATTGACTGCAACGTCCGGCAACTAACTTTTATTTCTATTATGATGCAGCCATGTCATGGCTGATAATGTTTGTCAACAGACTCCACCCCAATGTCCAGGGAAAGTTTTAGTCACATAAAATACTCAGATGCCAGCGGATGTATTTTTACAAATAAAAAAGTTAGTTGCATATCCTATACAGGACGTCACTTTAAACCTCCTCATGTTTTGGCTGTTTGTTATTTCTTGGCAAGTTTAACATTCAAATACGGATTATGAAAATGATTGAAAATTAGGTGCCATGTAGAAATTTTCAGCCACCATGGTGACTTGGCACTTGGATTTTTCCACCCGTGATACAATATTTTATATGTTCATTCAGTTTTGAATAAAGTAAACTGATGGTATCTCTTTTATCTCGATGTTCTATTTGGTCTTTCAGTTTACTGCGACCAAGAGACAAATGTGTTGTGGATACTCTGCACATAGTACACCCCTCAACCAAGAAGCCAGTAAGTATTGATGTTGTCATTCAACAAATACATTTTTGTTGAAAACAATACTTCCCATTTAAAACAAAAGATTCAAGGCTTCATTGTCCCAGATTTGATTCCATGTGGATTGGTCTTTCTCTGCAGAATGGCAAGCCGCCTGCTGAGAACATTACACAAAGCATTAACTCTTTGGTTATGGCTATGTATTCATGACCTCACTTCACAGATTCATGACCTCAGTTTACAGATTCATGACCTTACTTAACAGATTCAGGATCTCTCTTGACAGATTCAAAATTTTGCTTAACAGATTCATAATTTTGCTAAGATTCATAATTTTGCTTGTCAGATTCATGACCTCACTTAACAGATTCATAACCTTACTTAACAGATTCATAACCTCACTTAACAGATTTATGACTTCAATTGTTCTTGACCTTATTTAACAAATTCATGACCTCACATGACAGATTAATGATTTCACTTGACAGATTCATGACCTTACTTGACAGATTCATGGCCTCTTTTCAGATTCATGACCTCTCTTGTTAGATTCATGACCTCATTTGACATATTCATGACCTAATTTAACAGATTCATGACCTCACTTAACAGATTCATGACCTCACTTGACAAATTCATGACATCACTTGACAGATTCATGACCTCTCTTGACAGATTCATGATTTCACTTGACAGATTCATGACCTCACATGACAGATTAATGATTTCACTTGGCAGATTCATGACCTCTCTTGTCAGATTCATGACCTCATTTGACATATTCATGACCTAATCTAACAGATTCATGACCTCACTTAACAGATTCATGACCTCATTTGACAAATTCATGGCTTCAGTTGACAGATTCATGACCTCACTTGGCAGATTCATGACCTCATGACATCACTTGACAGATTCATGATTTCACTTGACAAATTCATGACATCACTTGACATATTCACGACCTAATTTAATAGATTCATCACCTCTCTTGTCAGATTCATGACCTAACTTCACAGATTCATGATCTCACTTTACAGATTAACTTGACAGCTTCATGACCTCCCTTGACAGATTCATGGTCTCACATCATCATCATTTACACAGCTACCCTGTAAAATAAGACATCTCCTCACCCAAAATTTTTGATGGTCAGAAGTAGACAGGCAGATAGATGAGTAAATGGATGGATATTGGTTGGATGAGTGATGAGTGGGTAGATAGGTAGACCGACAGACAGGCAGAATGGGTAGATAGGTAGACCGACAGACAGGCAGAATGGGTAGATAGGTAGACCGACAGACAGGCAGAATGGGTAGATAGGTAGACCGACAGACAGGCAGAATGGGTAGATAGGTAGGTAGACAAACTTACAGAGACAGAGAGAGAGAGCATAAAAAAAAAAATTCTGTATAGCCACAGAGAATATCAAAAGCCATTACAGCATAACATGTTCATGGTAACAATATCTTGTCTTTGTTGCCAGACTTCAGTGACAAGATATGCCACCATGTGTGACCTTCTGGGACATGAGTGGCCAATGCAAGAAGTAAAGAAAGGACACCATTATGATGTTGGAGTTTTGGCTTCGTTTGGCCACCTGATCCCCAAAAATCTGGTTGAAGCTTTTCCTTAGTAAGTTTAATATCTAGATATCTCTTAATTCCTTTTTATTTTGAATGATTAACAGACACAGTTATTTAGTCTAATAGATGGTGAACATTCTTGTGAGTTAGTTAGTTAGTTAGTTAATTGTGGTTCCAACTTCACAGCAAAGGGTCGCCTCATAATGCTCCATTCCTGTGCCAGTGAATATCATACAAAATGCTCCTCACTGCCCTATGTGAAAAGTGGAACAGACAGGAGTCTCGACAAACCAACAGCCTGCACAGGTGTACATGCATAAGGCCACTGCTAGAATGCCAACACAAAAGTTTGCCACAAAAATTACAGTTCATCGTCGATGGAAGCGGCAGTCACTAGAAAACCAGCAGTCATATATTA
The DNA here is from genome assembly GCA_963921405.1 of Cepaea hortensis. Lineage (NCBI taxonomy): Eukaryota > Metazoa > Mollusca > Gastropoda > Stylommatophora > Helicidae > Cepaea > Cepaea hortensis. The sequence continues at coordinate 104,299,164 of OY992876.1, read as the reverse complement.
CTGCATAAAGCAAACCCAGTTAGTTCAGCAACCAGCCGGCCGCCATTTCTCTGAATATGCAGTTCACGATACAAACAGCCTCGGGACAGATGTAAAAGCACTCCACGTGAAATCCACATCTTGCAGTGTCGCGCCCTGCACTCAACTCAGTAGCTGGGCGACAGAATCATGCACTGCCAGTCCAACATGAGGAAAATACATAAGCAAACCATTGCCAAAAGCATAAACACTCCAGAGGCCTTAACAGCTCAACCGCCTATCCTCCATGTTGGACCAGAAGTCTTGTGAGTATAATTATATAGGCAGCAGTGAATCAACCCAAGGCCTTGATAATTTCACCTTAATCGTGGCAGTATAGACAAAGACACAGGTGGGGGACAACATAGGCACATTCATCATCAGTTCACTGCGGGAACAGTCAGTATCCTACGCTCTGCTGAGAGAGATGGAGCACATATGCATTTGTCACTAGTGATGGTTTTACAATTTATTTTTAATGATATCACAGTCTGCTTGATGTCTCGGGTGGTAAGATGCAATATCAAACCTTCTCAGATTACTGTGAAAAACAGGTGGTCCCGTGTGCAAAGTGTGCCATGTTGAAAATCACATGGCTATTGGAAATTGCAATGAGTAAACTGTAAAGGCAAAAATTTTTGCAAAAATTGTTAGGAAAGAAAACCTGAGTTAGTTGCGTATCCTATACAGGAGATGGCATTCAATCCCAGAATTTTTTGTGTTTGTGATTTCTTGGCAAGTTTATATTCAGTAGTTTGCCATTGCTTTCTGAATGACAGGCACTCATATTATTGTATACAAATCAGCGCAAGGCATTCTGCTTCCAAATCACCCAGAGCTGCATTTTAGAACGCCTTATGCATGATTACAAACTGCAAAAACCTACCATAGGTAATTAGAGTTTTATCTTGTAAAGAATCTGTCTAGAAAAAGCAAACAATGCACAAATGCAGTCCGAAGTTGGACACGCAGATTGTTGATGTCCATAACTAGGTGTGAAGTACTCTCCTAAAGTTGGACACGCAGATTGTTGATGTCCATAACTAAGTGTGAAGTACTCTCCTAAAGTTGGACACGCAGATTGTTGATGTCCATAACTAGGTGTGAAGTACTCTCCTAAAGTTGGACACGCTGATTGTTGATGTCTGTAACTAGGTGTGAAGTACTCTCCTAGCTGGACACGCAGATTGTCCATAACTAGATGTGAAGTACTCTCCTAGCTGGACACGCAGATTGTTGATGTCCATAACTAGATGTGAAGTACTCTCCTAGCTGGACACGCAGATTGTTGATGTCCATAACTAGATGTGAAGTACTCTCCTAGCTGGACACACTGATTGTTGATGTCCATAACTAGATGTGAAGTACTCTCCTAGCTGGACACGCAGATTGTTGATGTCCATAACTAGATGTAAAGTACTCTCCTAGCTGGACACGCAGATTGTTGATGTCCATAACTAGGTGTGAAGTACTCTCCTAAAGTTGGACATGCAGATTGTTGATGTCCATAACTAGGTGTGAAGTACTCTTCTAAAAAGAGGAACACAAAAGAAATCTTCACATAGCTGTCACTTATGTCACTTGTGTTCTTTGTCAGCATAAACAAGATTTATTACTGTATTGTGTTTCTTTCAGTGGAATTCTTAATGTGCACCCCAGTTTGCTGCCACGGTGGAGAGGAGCAGCACCATTACATCACACAATCCTCAATGGGGATATCAAAACTGGAATCAGCATCATGTCTATCAAACCCAAACAGTAAGATTGTGTCTGGGCATGTTTATACTCTTTGTAACTACAGTGTTTCCCGGAAAATAAGACCTACCTCTATAATAAGCCCTAGCACAATTTTTCAGGATGCTTTTAATATAAGACCTACCCCTAAAATAAGGCCTAGTCCTAAAATAAGCCCTAGTTAAGATCGTCAGAATGAGAGACTTGTTTCTGAAAGGCCAGTCAAAATACAGACACCACTGGTGCACACTAGATAAAGAACGGATTTGGTTCATAATTCAATACATTATTTGTGTGAAATAAAGTTACCAATGACCTACGAGCAGGCTACATGGACAAGAAATGCTCGTTTAAGGAAAGCTTTATTGCTGGACATAAGAGACTGACCAATGGTTCTACAGGAAATGGAGTCGCAAGAAATTCAGGCCGGAATTCAGGATTTTGAGAGTTATGACAATGTTCCAGAAGAAAATGACATGATTGTATTTGAATAAATGTAGATTTTTGTATCTGAAAAAAAAAAAAATTATATATATATATATATAAGACATCCTCTGAAAATAAGCCCTAGTGAATTTTTTAAAGCTAAAATTAATATAAGACCCTGTCTTATTTTCGGGGAAACACAGTATGTCATGTATAGAAGTTGTGGTTTTCTTCCTCTTCTTCTTTGATCCGCTTGAAATGCATCTATAACTGCAATAACATCATTGGAATATATGATGAGGATAAAAGGAACGCTTTATATGGAACAGCACAATACATGAGGCTAAAAGGAACACTTTATATGGAACAACACAATACATGATGAGGATAAAAGGAATATTTTATATGGAACAACACAATACATGATGAGGATAAAAGGAACATTTTTTATCATTAGTTAGTTAGTCGAGGTTCCAACTTCACGGCAACGGGCCATATGCTCCGTTCCTGTGCCAGTGAATATCACACAAAATGTTCCTCACTGTCCAATGTGAAAAGTGGAACAGACAGGAGTCTCGGCAATCCAACAGCCCAGACAGGTACACTGTGCATAATGCCGCCGCCAGAATGCCAACACAAAAGTCATCCACAAAAATTACAGTTCATCGTCGATGGAATCGGCAGTCACCAGAAAGACTTAATTGACCTGGGTTTTCTCACATGACTCAGTCTCTTTCCGTAGGGCGACCCGCTGAAAGCGCCGCACAATGCACAAACTCAGTAGCTCCAGTGTCGACTCCCAGGAGTCTCCTGAAAAATGCACTCATGAACCGAAAAGGCAAATCAGTCAATTCAGCAACAGCAGGTAGCCATTGTTCCAAACATGCAGTTCACTGTACAAACAAAAGCGGACAGATGTAAAAGCACTCCACATGAATTTCACAGCTCGCAGAGTCGCGCCACGCACTCACTCACTAGCAGGGTGACGAACCATATACTACCAGTCCAACATGAGGAAAATGTGAATGCAAGCCACAGCCACACGGATAAATACTCCAGAGGCCGCAGTGGTTCAATGCCTAAATGCCTTGCTGGGGACCGGAAGTTGACTCAACACAATACATGATGAGGGTAAAAGGAGCACTATATGGACCAGCACAATACATGATGAGGATACAAGGAGCACTTTATATGGAACAGCACAATACATGAGGAGGATACAAGGAGCACTTTATATGGAACAGCACAATACATGATGAGGATACAAGGAGCACTTTATATGGAACAGCACAATACATGATGAGGATACAAGGAGCACTTTATATGGAACAGCACAATACATGAGGAGGATACAAGGAGCACTTTATATGGAACAGCACAATACATGATGAGGATACAAGCACTTTATATGAAAAAATACAACACATAATGAACACTTGCATGCAAAATGAGATGACATTGGGCTGAAGGGTTGAGCCATGAGCACTGTAGGATAGATAATAATAAGATTAGATGACTGTGTTTTTTTTTTTAGATGACTACAGAATGATTGTGAATGTATCATGGGGATTATGGATTGATCTCATCACAATCATTGTTATGGATTGATCTCATCATGTTATCATTATGGATTGATCTGCTCACATCATTGTTATGGATTGATCTCATCACATTATCATTATAGATGGATCTCATCATGTTATCATCATCATTATGGATTGATCTCATCACATCATCGTGGATTGATCTCATTACATCATCATTATGGATTGATCTCATCACATCATCATTATGGATTGATCTCATCACATCATCATGGGTCTTGTAAAGTGATGAAGGCGTTCAAGTCTCCCCAAAGATCTCGGGTTTGGTGTTCTGAATCAGTTCTATTGGAGATATTCATCTATACCAGGGGTGTCAAACTCAATCGCCTATTGGGCCAACACTCAAATCACATGTAAGGTTGCGGGCCGGACAGGATAAACATTCAATAAGCAGAAAATTAAATCTATTTTAAACACTAATATAAATTAAAACATAAAAAAGTTTTAATACTAAAAAATCATTGGTATAACATTTTCACTCTTATGTCAGTTTGTCAGAGCACGATGTTTGGCGTCTTTTCTTGGCTACAAGTTTGTTTATGTTGGGAGTAATGTTCTGTATCATTGAGATTCTCATGATGGACTGCAAGTGTTCATGAGTGAGACGACTCCTGTGTGATGTTTTGTTAATCATCACAGAAAACAACTCCTCACACAGATATGTGCTACCAAACATGCTCAAGGTTCGAGCCGCTAAAGAACACTAAAGGCAAAGTACGGCACTGTGGGGCCTGCACAGTTCACTCGTTTCATTCCTGAAGAGATGCCCCGGCTTCGTCTACATAGACGAAGCCGGGGCATCTCTTCAGGAATGAAACGAGTGAACTGTGCAGGCCCCACAGTGCCGTACTTTGCCTTTAGTGTTCCATTACACTGCAGCTCTATTAACTCCTCTATTAACTCCATCTGCAAATTTACAAGTGCAGTTTCCACATCTATGGCAAATGGATTATGAAACAGCTCAAAATTACTTTTCTGTGCTTCAAAGTCACTAAAGCGCGTGCGAACTCAGCGTGAAGTAAGCTGAGTTTTTCAGCAAAGTATGCATTGGGAAACACCATAGCGTTGACTTGGTTTAACATTGCTTGGCAGCAGAAAAGTGAGACAGGTTGCATCATTGGTGCATTTGTGTCTCCCATAAGCGCAGCTTCACTTGAAATGCCTTCACTGCATCATGTATATCAGTGATAAAGTGATCCCGTCCCTGGAGCTCAAGTCATTGAGATGAGTGGTTATATCAGACAGAAATGCCAACTCACATTTCCACTTTTCATCCTGAAAAACTGTGGAATCTTTTCCTTTACTGTCCACGAATTGACAGATTTCCTCGATCAGCTGGAAAAATCTACGGAGAACTTTTCCCCGACTTAGCCACCCCACCACTGTATGATAAGGCATGCCGCCGAACACCTACTCTATTTCCTGCAAAACAGACCTACATTGGCGGTGATTTAAACCTTTGGCTTTGATAAAGTTGACAGTTTGTGTTACAGTGCTCAGTACATCTTCCACGTTGAGGACTTTACCACACAGCGATCATTGGTGTATGATGCAGTGATATGCTATCAATTCACCAGTACAGTTCTCCTGCATCTTTAACCACATCCTTCCAACTAGCCCACTTTTTTCGCCACACATCGCCAGTGCTCCATCTGTTGTCAGTCCAATGAGTTTGTCCCAAGGCAGGTTCATGTTGGTTAAACTTTGACATACATATGTCAAAAATGTCTTTTCCTGTTGTTGTCCATGCATGGATTTCATGTCCAGTATTTCTTCTGTAACATTCAAACTGGAGTCCACTCCACGGATGAAGATGGCGAGCTGTGCAGTGTCAGTTGTGTCATTACTTTCATCGACAGCAAAGGAGAATGCAACAAAGTCTTTGCCTTTTTCGATCAGCTGTGTTTTCACATCAGTGGCCATCTCACAAACCCGATCAACAACCGTATATCTGCTAAGGCTTACCTCTGCAAACATCTGCTTTTTGTCTGAACACAAGGCGACACACACTCTCATCATGCAGCGCTTCAGGAACTCTCCTTCTGTAAATGGTTGGGCTGATTTTGTGATCTCCTCTGCTACAATAAAACTTGCATTCACAGCAGCTTCATTTTGTGATTTTGCTTTGGTGAAAAACATCTGCTGTGATGTTAGATGCCTCTTCAATTCTTCTACCTTTTGTAGCTTCTGCTCTGCATTCAGGCTGTTTAACTTGTCTTGATGTTTAGTCTCGTAGTGCCATCTCAGATTATATTCTTTGATCACAGCCACATTATCACCACAAATTAGACACACAGGTTTACTGCCAATATCAGTAAACATATATTCAGCTTCCCAGCGGCTGTGAAAGGCTGTTTTCAGAATCAACTTTTCTCTTGGTCATTTTAAAGGCTAGCTTTGATTTAAAAAAGATTGTGCATCTACTGACATCCACTTGATTGATATCAGGTTAGCAGCAGCGGGAAAAGGTGATATAATATCTGGGCACTACACTACTTTCATTTCTTATGTGCCAATCCAAAACGAGAACTGAACGTTGCTAGGTCATTATAATGACAAACATCCACTCACTACACAACTTTTATTTTCGCTTATTCTGATCGAAGCGAGAATGCTCTCAGGTAGCCTATCATTCGGCAAGGCTGCTAAATAGGGAATTTGATTAGCACTTTATATCGTGGCCATTAAAAAATATTTTTGCCTAAAATTCTCTCTTGGGCCGAATATATTGGTACGTTGGTTGAGACCTCTCTGGGCCTGATATGACAGTATGCCGCAGTGGCCCGCAGGCATTGAGTTTGACACATGTGATCTATACCATTGTCTTCGGCCATCATACTTGATTTCTCTTGGTCTGCCTTTGTCTCTGCTACCATTGATCCTTCCAGTTTTCACCATGTTCTCCAGTGCCTCACTTCTCATTGTTACCAAATAACCTTATTTGTCTCTTTCTTATAGTTGTATAAAATGTTCTGCTTTCATTAGCCTCTTATAGCAATCATTGTTAGTTACTCTGGCAGTCAAGGTATTCACAAGATTTGTCTCAGAAACCATATCTGCACTGCCTTCACGCTTTTCTGATTTGTTAATTCGCATTCCAAGATATCAAGACTAAAGTGGGAATAATAGCAGCTGTAGATTTCATTAGAAAACAGCAAGTGAAATGGTTCGGCCATATAACTAGGCTACCAACTAACAGTATACCACAACAAGCAATGATGTATATTGCCATGAGCCAAATTAGTATAAAAATAAGAGAGCAAGTAATGCAAGGGAAGGAATCCAGAATAATTTGGTACAGCGGGAGTTTTATACCTTAATGCCGGGACACACCGTGATGTGTGGACAGAAGCAAGGGAGATAAACCAGGGACACACCAGCAGGAATTAGATTCCCTTTACTGAGGGTTACAGAGTCGGGTCGAGCACCACTCAAAAACATCTCGTGCAAGTGATTTGAAAAATCACTCAGTGGCTCAGGGTCAGACAGAAAAACATCGTAAGTTCTATGTTGAAGAAATTACCACCATCAACCATTTTCCATGTTAAAGATTCAGTTATTAGCCAACTTGATTCAATAGGACATTGTGAGTTTTGTTATTTGGGAGACCCCTTTGTATGTGTATAGGCAAGTGTTCAGATGTATTGTGATGTTTTGTTATTTGGGAGACCCCTTTGTATGTGTATAGGCAAGTGTTCAGATGTATTGTGATGTTTTGTTATTTGGGAGACCCCTTTGTATGTGTATAGGCAAGTGTTCAGATGCCGACACTCGTAAGTAGATCTTTGGTGTACCATAGTTAACAAAGCTGTTGTTAGCAAGTTGATGAGGACCATGACGACAGATGAGAGTAAACTCAGGCCACCTCTGACATGCCACCATGACTTAGGCAACTGGGAGTGTTGCGCATGAAGCAAGACACGACTGGGTCAGTATGATGGATGTAAAGTGAGTTGTGTCCAATAAATGTTTCAAAGTCTCTGGGACGCAGTCCTTCAATGTTCTTCAGTGTGTTAAATGTGCCAGGAGTTGTGAGTGAACAAGCCCGAAGAATTAATGCACAACACCCCTAAGAACATCATGGCATATATACCAAATGGAACAAGAAGAGACAGACTATATAAACAATGGACAGAGGGAATAACAGAGTCCTTGGCAATCTGGATACATGAAGCCCATAAGTGGGCACTTCCTAGCTGTTTATGCTTCACCTCGACACCACAAGGTACAAGAGGAACAAGATGAGATGATGACATTCCAAGATTGACTGAAATACAGTGGAACAAGTTCAGTATAACATTTCAGTTCTCTCTTTCTGCGGTTGATCGGATCTGAAATAATCAAAGTCTGTAACTTTCTACTTGTCCACAGTTTTGATATTGGTCCCTTAGTGCACCAGAAAGAGTTTGATGTTTCACCAACATGGACTACCAGCAGACTCCGAGACCACCTGGCAGATGAAGGTGGAAAGATGGTTTGTCAGCTTTTCTTTGCCCATCTTTATGGTTTGCTTCAGGTGGTGTTTTGACATGTACACATTCTACAGCTTGTCTGCTAGCCTGGCAGTCATGTGTTCGAATCGCTCCCCGTCAAGATAGATTTGTACAATTTGACTCAACTCCCAAGTTGACCCACTCTAAAATAGATATCAGGGTGTGTCCTGGGAAATAGAGCAGATAGCATCATATTGACCACATCACCCAAGTCCCTGTTGGTCTATAACAGTGTGGGGCTAGCACCATATACCCAATACACTTCAAGGCTTGTGAATCTACAAGTTGTACAGGGACATTTATTGTATGGGGACATTTGTTGTACATGGGTGGCAGGTTAGGGGTATCCCCTATCAAAGGAGAAGTAAGTTGCCTCCTTTCCTCCGCTAGCCTACAGGACACCCTTGGGCAAGGTGGAGTACCCGTTTAGTCTCCTGATCAGGGTTACGTGAAGCCATGTGTGCAGGTGGTGGATGAGGTTGAAGAGCGGCCGACAGATAGTTGTGAGTTATGGTCTCCAGCTTCATGACGGTAGGCAGAGGATCTCTTTTTTGATGAGACAATGGCTACGGTCATTAACCAGTATAGTCACTGCTAAGAAGGAAAGCAATGGAAAACTACCGTCTTCACAGATTCCAAGAATGTTATGTTTTGCGGAAGACCAAGAAGTAAATACCTGGAAGGCTTGGCCACGTGGCATGGCCGAGACAGAAACACTGAGCTGATCCATGACTCTGGTGATCATGTGAGATGGCAAAACATGACCACCTACGCTTATTGACATGGCACATGATGATGATGATTTGTTGTATGTGACAGGGTCCTTGACTCTACAAGTTGTATGGGGACATTGTTGTACAGGGACATTTGTTGTATGTGACAGGGTCCATGAATCTACAAGTTGCACTGGGACATTTGTTGTATGTGAAAGGGTCCTTTACTCTAAAAGCTGTATGGGACATTTGTTGTATGTGAAAGGGTCCTTGACAAGTTGTACTGGGACATTTGTTGTATATGAAAGGGTCCTTGACTCTACAAGTTGTGAGGGGACATTTGTTGTTTATATGAAAGGGTCCTTGACTCTACAAGTTGTGAGGGAACATTTGTTGTATGTGAAAGGGTCCTTGACTCAACAAGTTGTGAGGGGACATTTGTTGTATGTGACAGGGTCCTTTACTCTACAAGTTGTGAGGGGACATTTGTTGTATGTGAAAGGGTCCTTAACTCTACAAGTTGTGAGGGAACATTTGTTGTATGTTAAAGGGTCCTTGACTCTACAAGTTGTGAGGGGACATTTGTTGTATGTGAAAGGGTCCTTAACTCTACAAGTTGTGAGGGAACATTTGTTGTATGTTAAAGGGTCCTTGACTCTACAAGTTGTGAGGGGACATTTGTTGTATATGAAAGGGTCCTTGACTCTACAAGTTGTGAGGGAACATTTGTTGTATGTGAAAGGGTCCTTGACTCAACAAGTTGTGAGGGGACATTTGTTGTATGTGACAGGGTCCTTTACTCTACAAGTTGTGAGGGGACATTTGTTGTATGTGAAAGGGTCCTTAACTCTACAAGTTGTGAGGGAACATTTGTTGTATGTTAAAGGGTCCTTGACTCTACAAGTTGTGAGGGGACATTTGCTGTATGCGAAAGGGTCCTTGACTCTACTACTTGATAGAGATGGCGTGTCGGGTCCAGAGAGACGAACAGCACTGATTGGGAGACAGCTGAGTAGGTACAACATCGACATTGCAGCCTTGAGCGAAACACGACTTGCAGAAGAAGGCCACATCTGTGAAGTAGGTGCCGGCTACACATTCTTCTGGAGTGGAAGGAAAAGCGAGGAATGACGCCAATCTGGTATGGGATTTGCCATTAAGTCGGCCCTGGTTGTCAAACTAGCTGGATTTCTGAAGGCTATAAACAACAGGCTTATGACCACTAAGTTGCCACAGCTGAAAGGAAGGAAGCATGCAACCATTGTGAGTGTCTACGCACCAATAATGACCAATGAAGATGACGTCAAAAACAAGTTCTATAAGGACCTGCACAACGTATTAACATCTGTCCCCAAAGGAGACAAACTTATACTCCTTGGGGACTTCAATGCCAGAGTAGGCAAGGACACTGTCTCTTGGAGTGGCATCATTGGAAAGTACAGAGTTGGAAATTGTAACAGTATTGGACTCCCCCTCCTTCAGACTGTGCCAAGCACGATCTCCAGATCACCAACACAATTTTCCGATGTCAGATGTCTCACATTGATGTTGTAATCAAATCTCCTTAGATGGATGTCTCACATTATTACTGAAATCAAATCTCCTTAGATGGATGTCTCATATTGATATTGGAATCAAATCTCCTAGACTGGGTCTCACCATTGAAATTGTTATAACATCTCATTATATTTGATTTCACCGTTGTTACTGCAACAAAATCTCCTTAAGTGGTGATTCACCTTTGATATTGAAGTTAAATCTCCTTAGGTAGAGGTCTCACATTGATATTGCAATCATATCTCCCCAGATTATAGATGTCCTGTCACGTTTACCAGAGGCAGTTATAGAGGAGACTCCACAGCCAAGCGAAAATGTGACATACGGTAGGTCGCACATAGTGTTAAATTACATCTAGATTGAGTTCATATGCAAATTAGACGTTGAATTCTCACCAACATGAATGTCTGTTGGTGAGAGCACATCCAATGTCTGTAATCGAAGCAGATGCTGCTCTTTATTCTCACAGTAAGCTTCTATCATTGTTTGTTCTCACAGTCAGCTTCTATCACTGTTTATTCTCAGTCAGCTTCTATCACTGTTTGTTCTCATAGTCAGCTTCTATCACTGTTTGTTCTCACATTCATGAGTCAATAAGTCTAAATGACTGCCGCTTCCATCAAAGATGAACTTTATATTTTGTGGAGGACTTTTGTGTTGACATTCTGGCGGCTGCATTATGCACAGGGAAATGCTTTTACTATCTGTCCACGGTTGTTTGTGGCGTGAACTGCATGTTTGGGAAAATGGCATAGCTGGCTTTGTCACAAAACGGACTGGTTTTGCCTTACAAGTAATGTGTGGTTGCTAGTTTTCTAGTGACTGCCGCTTCCATCGAAGAAGAACTTTTTTCCATGGAGGTCTTGTATTGACATTCTGGCGGCGGCGGCATTATGTACAGTGTACCTGTGTGGACTGTTGGTTGTCAAGACTCCTGTCTTTTCCACTTTTCACATGGGGCCGTGAAGAGCATTATGTGTGATATTCACTGACACAGGAACGGATCATAATGGGGAATACCCGTTGCTGTGAAGTTGGAACCGCGACTAACTAACTATTCTCACAGTCAGCTTCTGTCACTGTTTATTCTCACAGTCAGCTTCTGTCACTGTTTATTCTCACAGTCAGCTTCTGTCACTGTTTATTCTCACAGTCAGCTTCTATCACTGTTTATTCTCACAGTCAGCTTCTGTCACTGTTTATTCTCACAGCAAGCTTCTACCACTGTTTGTTCTCACAGCAAATTTCTAGCACTATGACCTCATCTATACACCAGTATCCATGGCAAATCCTTCATAAGGTGGTTCTGCACTCACAGTTTCAAACAGTGATAATTGAGTTCATGATTGGCCTCATCAAGTAAAGGCAAAGTAATTTGTGAATGGAATACGCTGGTAACAACAAACAGTAAACATCCCTTTCACTTGCCTTAAGGTGTTTTGGGTTTATGTACATGTGTATATTATAGATCAGTTTGCACTCAGAGGGTGATGTCATCCTTGACGTGACACGATGTTTCTAGGTACCAATTTTAGGCTAAGTTGACCTGTTAGTTTAAACAAATCTGATATAGATGTCATCCTTGACGTGGCAGGATGTTTCTAGGTACCAATTTTAGGCTAAGTCGACCAGTTAGTTTAGTTTAAACAAATCTGATATAGATGTAATCCTTGACGTGGCAGGATGTTTCTAGGTACCAATTTTAGACTAAGTCGACCTGTTAGTTTAAACAAATCTGATATAGATGTCATCCTTGACGTGGCAAGATGTTTCTAGGTACCAATTTTAGGCTAAGTTGACCTGTTAGTTTAAACAAATCTGATACAGATGTCACCCTTGATGTGGCAGGATGTTTCTAGGTACCAATTTTAGACTAAGTTGACCTGTTAGTTTAAACAAATCTGATATAGATGTCATCCTTGACGTGGCAGGATGTTTCTAGGTACCAATTTTAGACTAAGCCGACCTGTTAGTTTAAACAAATCTGATATAGATGTCATCCTTGACGTGGCAGGATGTTTCTAGGTACAAATTTTAGACTACGCCGACCTGTTAGTTTAAACAAATCTGATATAGATGTCATCCTTGACGTGGCAGGATGTTTCTAGGTACCAATTTTTGGCTAAGTTGACCTGTTAGTTTAAACAAATCTGATATAGATGTCATCCTTGACGTGGCAGGATATTTCTAGGTACCAATTTTAGGCTAAGTTGACCTGTTAGTTTAAACAAATCTGATATAGATGTCATCCTTGACGTGGCAGGATGTTTCTAGGTACCAATTTTAGGCTAAGTCGACCTGTTAGTTTAAACAAATCTGATATAGATGTCATCCTTGATGTGGCAGGATGTTTCTAGGTACCAATTTTAGACTAAGCCGACCTGTTAGTTTAAACAAATCTGATATAGATGTCATCCTTGACGTGGCAGGATGTTTCTAGGTACCAATTTTAGACTAAGCCGACCTGTTAGTTTAAACAAATCTGATATAGATGTCATCCTTGAAGTGACAGGATGTTTCTAGGTACCAATTTTAGGCTAAGTCGACCTGTTAGTTTAGTTTAAACAAATCTGATATAGATGTCATCCTTGACGTGGCAGGATGTGTCTAGGTACCAATTTTAGGCTAAGTTGACCTGTTAGTTTAAACAAATCTGATATAGATGTCATCCTTGACGTGGCAGGATGTTTCTAGGTACCAATTTTAGACTAAGCCGACCTGTTAGTTTAAACAAATCTGATATAGATGTCATCCTTGACGTGGCAGGATGTTTCTAAGTACCAATTTTAGGCTAAGTCGACCTGTTAATTTAAACAAATTTGATATAGATGTCATCCTTGACGTGGCAGGATGTTTCTAGGTACCAATTTTAGGCTAAGTCACCTATTAGTTTAAACACATCTGATATAGATGTCATCCTTGATGCGACAGGATGTTTCTAGGTACCAATTTTAGGCTAAGTCGATCTGTTAGTTTAAAAACATCTGCCTTGATGGGATTTGAACATCTTCTTTTGCCAATTGGGCACCTTCTTTATTTCCAGAATATTGCAATGAGCTGGGATTCATTGTATTACAGCCCTTTTGGATTTCTGACATAGTTCACATAGTGTTTTCTAGCTATAAGTTTTCTAGCTGTCACTGACTGAATTGTAGATAGTAAACAAAAGTTTGCTGATGTTTCATATGGTAGCTCATGTACTTTCTAGGGGCATTAGAGGAGCACTTTTCAAAACCATGAGACAAACGACATTTGTGAAGCATACATAGTGTGCATACATAGGGCCCTGTGCTTGCTTGCTTGCTACAAGAAGATTTGCAATAGAGAAATCAGGTTTAAACATAAAAATACTGGACAACAGAAGCAAAGGATGACATAGAGAGCAATGTATCAGGAAAGTTGAAACAACTGGACAACAAAATGTAAATAGCCAATGTCACCAGTTTCATGATAATGTCAGATGGCAAATCAGTTTCGTAAAAATATCAGATGACAAACCAGTTTCATAAAAATATAAGATAACAGACGATCAGTTTCATGAAAATATCAGATGACAGATGACCAGTTTCATGAAAATATCAGATGACAAATTACCGGTTCCATGGAAATGCCAGATTACAAACTACCAGTTCCATTAAAATATCAGATGAAGTTCCATTTAAATATCAGATGACAAACTACCAGATCCATTAAAATGTCAGATGAAGTTCCATTAAAATATCAGATGGCAGTGAGAATTGTAGAGTCATGGTTACCAATGTCCGCTCCAGACAGGCCACCTGAAGGAGTTCATTTAACACCAGACATATTCTAACTTTAATTTACAATTGTAATTGGTATTGTTTTTGAACAATGACATTTTAATATGTTATCTTTTCAGCACATAAAATTACAGTGCCAATGTCATTCATAGACTGGGAAAATCAGACAGTAGACAGCATTGACAGACAGTACCGAGCCTTGCATGAAACTGTGAGTGTTGTCTGGTGGCAAGCAGGCAAATGAAATGTTAGTTTAAACAGTTCTTATCATTTCGTTGTTTCCATTCTGCTTGAAAAATACATCTGACAGTGTATTAACTTGCACACAAGATCTCCGGTGATTTGTAGTTATCTGAGAAGTTTAGGTATTGCAAACACACTACATAAGAGGTCAGGGAGATATTCGAGGGGGCTTCAAATGAAAACCTTAAAAGTGTGATCGAAATTACAATAACCATGCCATTGTCTTGTAACCTGTCAATATTGTTGGTAAGAATGTCAGGGTGTTGAGCATGTGACATCATGGCACAGATGAACACGGTGAGGTCATAAGGGCAATTTAAAGATGGCCACCCCACTTTTGACATGCACCAATGAGTAGCAGCATTCTGGTATCCATTTTTTGATCTGTGACCTCCACTTTCAGTGTGTACGCCTATTTGGGGAAGACTTTTTTGGCCCAATGAAGAGGTACAGCAAGTGTTGCATGAGGGTTACACACGCAACCAAGAGAATTTTGTTCTACAGGAATCCAAGCAATTGATCAGCGCTGGGGGTCTTGCATTGAATGCCATGGTGACTACATCGAAAAATTATACATTTGTTCTGTACTTTTTCAGAATATATTCACAGAAAACAAAACAACAACACATTTAAGGTTTTATTTGAATCCCCCTCGTATGCAAACACAACACACAAGATCTCCAGTGATTTGTAGTTATCTGAGACGTCTAGGTAGTGCAAACGCTCCACACAAGAGGTCAGGGAGACATATGATATCGTTAGAAAACAGTGGTTCTTTGTACAAATTCCCAGCCCAGTGAAGGGATTTGAACTGAGTACCATTTTAAGAGGGTGAGTCAATAAGTAAGTCACACAGTTCTGTGGGATGGCAGGTAAATGTAGTTGGTGTTTTCTACAGGTGTCATTAGGTGACAGCAACATCAAACTTTATATCCCCATTCGTCAGGTGGTGCTAGATGACTCATGCGGATGCACAACTGATAAACAAAATGGTGACTGTACTTACCGAGTGTACAACCAAAGAGCAACGTGCTGTTGTGCGTTTTTTGTGGGCAAAAGGACTGCCTGCAAAGGACATTCATAAGGAACTGCTTCCTGTTTAAGCCGACAAATGTTTGTCGCGTAAAGCGGTGCAAAGCTGGGTAGAAAAATTTTCTCAAGGACGCTCTAAAATTGTTGATGAAATCCGATCTGGTCGTCCTGTTTGAGATTGCAACAGAAGCATCTGTGCAGCGCGTGGAGGAGATGATTAGAGGTGACAGGCGAGTTCTGGAACATCCACCTTACAGCCCTGACATAGCCCCTATGGTTCACTGAAAACCCACCTTGGCGGGAGACATTTCGCAAATGACGCTGAAGTTGAATGTGAAGTGAAAGTGTGGTTTTGAAAACAGAGCACACAGTTCTATGCAGCCAGTTTGGGAGGACTGATAAAATGATGGGATAAGTGCATCAATGTTGGTGGAAATTATGTTGAGAAATGTATGTATAAAAATAAACCGATTTCAAGTTGTTATCATATTTAGCTATTTTTCTACAGCCATTTGTGACTTACTTATTAACTTCCCCTCGTATATGAATAATATCTATATTCAAAGGTTAGCTGGAAACACTGTTTATTACAGAGGGTAGGTTAGCTGGAAACACTGTTTATTACAGAGGGACAGCTCAGGTATTGTAATCAGATCTCCTCGGATTAGGGCTCATGTCTAATATAATTAATCAGTTTTCCTCATGTTGGGTTCTCGCTTTGAAATTGTAATGGATTTTCGTAGGTGGCGATGCAAAAACGAAACATCAATAACATTAGATATGCAGATGATACAGTATTGATTGCAGACAATGAGCAGGATCTGCAACAATTAGTAGATGTGGTTGTTGCACACAGTGAACTGGGGTTAGAATTAAATTGTAAAAAGACACAGATTATGGTTGTCACTAGGAAGAACGAACTACCACAATGTAATATACAAGTAAATGGGAATATTCTTCAACAAGTGAATCGGTACAATTATCTCGGAACAGTCATAACATCTGAAGGTAATACCTTGAAGAGATTAGAACAAGAATCGCCATGGTGAAAGTAGCCTTTAGCAAGATGAAAAACATACTGACTAATAAAAAGATGTCAATTGAAACGAGAAAAAGAGTGTTGAGGTGCTACATAGAGCCTGTTCTTTTGTATGGATGTGAAACTTGGACAATGAGCAGTCAAGCTGAAAAACATCTGATGGCTCTAGAAATGTGGTTTCTGAGGAGAATACAAAGAATACATATGGACAGGCAGAAAAACCAATGACCAAGTACTACAGGAGGCAAATGAAAATCGTAAATTGATTAGAGAAATTAGACGTAGTCAGTCAACATTTTTTGGACATGTTATGAGAAGAAATGAATTGGAGAACTTGGTGACAACTGGCAAGAATGAAGGGAAGAGAACGAACGAACAAACTTTATTTTAAAAGGTTAACAAATTGGGCACGCAGGCCCGTCTTACATTCGGCCCTTTCGATCACTCATCTTTCATTCATCAAATGTGCATGTTACATTTGCATAGGGGAAAAAAAACATCGTCAAATTGATTTTGTAAGCATAAACAAAGCATAATACACATGGTACATTCACATGGGAAAACGACAAAAATTGTCAAATGAAAGTTGTAAAAATAAACAGTGCATATTGCAATGTTGTGAGACACATCCACCCTCACACCCCGCAGCCACCCACACACCCTGCAGCCACCCACACATCCCTCAGCCACCCACACATCCCTCAGCCACCACACCCCACACACATACCTCCACACACTCACACAGACTCAGGCAAACATACATGCTGCAACCCACCCACCAACACACATTTCCCCACCCACACATACGTCCCCCACCCATCCCATAACCGACATGCACACACTCACCCACATATTCTCCACCATCCACCCACACACCCGCAACCACCCAGCAGAACACACATCACAAAACCACACACACATACCCCTGTCAACCCACACATCCCGCACCTATCCATACATACATCCTGCACCCTCACAATTTTCCCCACCCACCCACACACACATCAGCCAACCTACACCCACTCAATATCCGCCACCTCTCAACTACACATCCTCCACCTATACACATCCCCACCCACAAACACATCTACCCACACATATCCCCCACCCATAAACACACACCTCCCACCCACACACACCCCACCACCCACATATACCCCAGTCACACACATCCACCGCTCACACACATCTTCCCACAAACACACACATCCCCCAACCATACATACACTCATCTCTCACACACATCCACCCACTCATGTACTCATCCATCAACCACTCACACCCACACATCACCCACCCGCCCATCAACACATGCATCTCTCATATACCCTCCCACCCAGCCAAACACACATCCCCCACCCTCACATACATCCGTCATTCACCTGCACATCCCACACCTCTCCCCTCCCACACAAAACAACACCCATAAACACATTCCCCCACACACACATCCCCCACATGCATTCCTCATACACATCCCTCACCCACACACACATCTCCCCACCCACCCACTCACATTTACCCCATCCACACTCACATACTCCCACCCACACAGACATATCCCATTCACAGACATCCCCCCCCCCACCCCCACACTCATCCCCCAACCCACACAATCTCCTACACACCCATTCACCCACCCAAATACACATTCCCTACCCACACACCCCAACACCCACATACTTCCAATAATCCTCCCAAATATCCCCCCCCCCACACACACACACACACACATCCCTCACACACACATACATCCCCCACCGACTACACATCCCTTCACCCATCCACACATCACCCATCAACCCATACACATCCCCCACACACATACATTCCCCACACCCCCACACACATTCACACCCACACAAACATCCTCACATCTACACACATACATGATCACTGAAACTAATAAGAATAAACTCCCACACTTTACACACAGTTGAGACACTGATGATTGTCGTGAGCACTCTTGCAAAAATTGTAAGAAGTGGAGAAAAAATTGTACATATACATTGTGTAGCTTAAAAATTAGTGATGCAATTCAACTCTCTCTCTTTTCTCTCTCTCTCTCCCCCACTCACTAACTCTCTCACTCACATCACAGTAATGTTATATTATACATGATAAAATCAAGTGGCATACAAAATGATAATATGAAAGATGAGAATACACCCAAAAAAATATGGAGACAATCAAGTGGCATACAAAATGATACCTCGTAATGTGAAAGATGAGAATGCATAACAAATATGGAATAGCATGTTACATGACATGCGTGCGCTCAACTCTCTCTCTCTCTTTTTTATTTTTACATACACACACTCTCACTCTCTCTCTCTCTCACTCACACTCACTAACTCTCCCACTCACTACAGTAATTTAAGATGAAGAGATGAAGGGGAAGACTGAAAAGTAAATACTTGGATGGCTTGGCCACAAGGCATGGTCAAGACAGGAACATTGAGCTGATCCATGACTCTGGTGATCGAGTGAAATGGCGAGTCATGACCTCCCACGCTTTCCGGCATGGCACATGATTGATTGATCTTTATTTGATTGATTGATTGAGATGCACCCTTAATATTGTAGTCAGATCTCCTTATAATTGATCACACCATGGATATTATAATCAAATCTCCTTAGATGGATGTCTCACATTTATATTGCAATCAAATCTCCTTAGATGGATGACTCACCATTGATAATGTAATCAAATCTCCTTAGATGGATGCCTCACCATTGATATTGTAATCAAATCTCCTTAGATGGATGCCTCACCATTGATATTGTAATAAAATCTCCCTAGATGGATGCCTCACATTGATATTGCAATCAAATCTCCTTAGATGGATGCCTCACCATTGATATTGCAATCAAATCTCCTTAGATGGATGTCTCACATTGATATTGCAATCAAATCTCCTTAGATGGATGCCTCACCATTGATATTGCAATCAAATCTCCTTAGATGGATGCCTCACATTGATATTGCAATCAAATTTCCCATGCCTTTATAGTGCATGTATAGATGTTGTTGTTGTTGTTCTCGGATGTATGGATAACATAACGTATGAGAGATAAGAAAGGCAGAATATTATATGAGCCTGCGTGTCTAATTCTGAACTCTTTAAAAAATAATGTTTATTTGTTCGTTCCTTCCTCCTCTGCTTTTTCTTCTTCCTTTTCTTCTGCATGCCCAGACACTAACTCCTTCTGACAGAACTTAAAAGCCGATGTCATAGCATAATTTCATTCCTCGTTCTTTCTGTCACAGCATAATTTCATTTCTCGTTCTTTCTGTCACAGCATAATTTCATTCCTCATACTTTCTGTCACAGCATAATTTCATTTCTCTTTCTTTCTGTCATAGCATAATTTCATTTCTCGTTCTTTCTGTCATAGCATAATTTCATTCCTCATACTTTCTGTCATAGCATAATTTCATTTCTTGTTCTTTCTGTCACAGCATAATTTCATTCCTCATACTTTCTGTCACAGCATAATTTCATTTCTCGTACTTTCTGTCACAGCATAATTTAATTCCTCATACTTTCTGCCAGAGCGTAATTTCATTTCTCGTTCTTTCTGTCACAGCATAATTTCATTCCTCATACTTTCTGTCACAGCGTAATTTCATTTCTCGTTCTTTCTGTCACAGCATAATTTCATTCCTCATACTTTCTGTCACAGCGTAATTTCATTTCTCGTTCTTTCTGTCACAGCATAATTTCATTCCTCATACTTTCTGTCATAGCATAATTTCATTTCTCGTACTTTCTGTCACAGCATAATTTCATTCCTCATACTTTCTGTCACAGCGTAATTTCATTTCTCGTTCTTTCTGTCACAGCATAATTTCATTCCTCATACTTTCTGTCACAGCGTAATTTCATTCCTCATACTTTCTGTCATAGCATAATTTCATTCCTCATACTTTCTGTCACAGCGTAATTTCATTCCTCGTGTTTTCAGGAAGAGCTGCGTACAGACTGGCAGGGCACAGTTGTCAGGCTGACTGACAAGGTCGATGATACAGTAAAGCCAGGTATCATTCTTATCATCATCTTCATCATTGTCACATGTTACATGCTGCCCATTCTGCTATATACTGGTGATTCATGGACACTGCATATCAATGGTAGATAGAAACTGAAGGCGATGGAGATGTGGTTCTGTCATGGAGACTGCAAGTCAATAGTAGATAGAAACTGAAGGCTGTAGACATGTGGTTCTGTTATGAAATGCTAAGAATGGCATCGATGGCCAAGAAGACAACATTGCAAGATGCAAATACACAAAGTGCGAATAAGGTCAACATGCCTGAAGAGTGTTCGTTCTTAAACATCCGGTGTGCTGATCCTGAGGTAGCGGGTTCAACCCCTACACTGGTCAGCTGGACTAAAATGTTGACTTCTCATCCTTGACTTGGGGACGTAAATTATAAGTACCCCAGAAGTCGAAATGGGTTCACCTGATGGCGAGGGACACTGGTAATAAGAAAAGCTAATCCACACGCAAAAATCAGTTCAGTGCGCTACTAGTAAAAGCATGTGTATGGACTATGCTTGAGTTTAAAGCGAATAAATACAAAAAAACAAAAACACAAAGTGCCAGTACTTTCCCAGGACCTATATAGAGAACAGCTGAGGTGACCCTGTGACATAACATGTGGTCAGAGGTGACCCTGTGACATAACATGTGTTGACAGGTGACCCTGTGACATAACATGTGGTGAGAGGTGACCCTGTGACATAACATGTGTTGAGAGGTGACCCTGTGACATAACATGTGTTGAGAGGTGACCCTGTGACATAATATGTGTTGAGAGGTGACCCTGTGACATAACATGTGGTGAGAGGTGACCCTGTGACATGTGTTGAGAGGTGACCCTGTGACATAACATGTGTTGAGAGGTGACCCTGTGACATAACACGTGTTGAGAGGTGACCCTGTGACATAACGTGTTGAGAGGTGACCCTGTCACATAACATGTGGTGAGAGGTGACCCTGTGACATAACATGTGTTGAGAGGTGACCCTGTGACATAACATGTGGTGAGAGGTGACCCTGTGACATAACATGTGTTGAGAGGTGACCCTGTGACATAACATGTGGTGAGAGGTGACCCTGTGACATAACATGTTGAGAGGTGACCCTGTGACATAACATGTGTTGAGAGGTGACCCTGTGACATAACATGTGTTGAGAGGTGACCCTGTGACATAACATATGGTGAGAGGTGACCCTGTGACATAACATGTGTAGAGAGGTGACCCTGTGATGTAACATGTGGTGACCCTGTGACATAACACGTGGTGAGAGGTGACCCTGTGACATAACACGTGGTGAGAGGTGACCCTGTGACATAACACGTGGTGAGAGGTGACCCTGTGACATAACATGTGGTGACCCTGTGACATAACATGTGGTGACCTTGTGACATAACATGTGGTGAGAGGTGACATGTGTTGAGAGGTGACCCTGTGACATAACATGTGTTGAGAGGTGACCCTGTGACATAACATGTGGTGAGAGGTGACCCTGTGACATAACGTGTTGAGAGGTGACCCTGTGACATAACATGTGTTAAGAGGTGACCCTGTGACATAACATGCGGTGAGAGGTGACCCTGTGACATAACGTGCTGAGAGGTGACCCTGTGACATAACATGTGTTGAGAGGTGACCCTGTGACATAACATGTGATGAGAGGTGACCCTGTGACATAACATGTGCTGAGAGGTGACCCTGTGACATAACATGTGGTGACCCTGTGACATAACATGTGGTGAGAGGTGACCCTGTGACATAACATGTGATGAGAGGTGACCCTGTGACATAACGTGGTGAGAGGTGACCCTGTGACATGTGTTGAGAGGTGACCCTGTGACATAACATGTGGTGAGAGGTGACCCTGTGACATGTGTTGAGAGGTGACCCTGTGACATAACATGTGTTGAGAGGTGACCCTGTGACATAACATGTGTTGAGAGGTGACCCTGTGACATAACATGTGGTGAGAGGTGACCCTGTGACATAGCATGTGTTGAGAGGTGACCCTGTGACATAGCATGTGTTGAGAGGTGACCCTGTGACATAGCATGTGGTGAGAGGTGACCCTGTGACATAGCATGTGTTGAGAGGTGACCCTGTGACATAGCATGTGTTGAGAGGTGACCCTGTGACATAGCATGTGGTGAGAGGTGACCCTGTGACATAACATGTGATGAGAGGTGACCCTGTGACATAACGTGGTGAGAGGTGACCCTGTGACATGTGTTGAGAGGTGACCCTGTGACATAACATGTGGTGAGAGGTGACCCTGTGACATGTGTTGAGAGGTGACCCTGTGACATAACATGTGTTGAGAGGTGACCCTGTGACATAACATGTGTTGAGAGGTGACCCTGTGACATAACATGTGTTGAGAGGTGACCCTGTGACATAACATGTGTTGACAGGTGACCCTGTGACATAACATGTGTTGAGAGGTGACCCTGTGACATAACATGTGGTGAGAGGTGACCCTGTGACATAACATGTTGAGAGGTGACCCTGTGACATAACATGTGTTGAGAGGTGACCCTGTGACATAACATATGGTGAGAGGTGACCCTGTGACATAACATGTGTTGAGAGGTGACCCTGTGACGTAACATGTGGTGACCCTGTGACATAACACGTGGTGAGAGGTGACCCTGTGACATAACACGTGGTGAGAGGTGACCCTGTGACATAACACGTGGTGAGAGGTGACCCTGTGACATAACATGTGGTGACCCTGTGACATAACATGTGGTGACCTTGTGACATAACATGTGGTGAGAGGTGACATGTGTTGAGAGGTGACCCTGTGACATAACATGTGTTGAGAGGTGACCCTGTGACATAACATGTGGTGAGAGGTGACCCTGTGACATAATGTGTTGAGAGGTGACCCTGTGACATAACATGTGTTAAGAGGTGACCCTGTGACATAACATGCAATGAGAGGTGACCCTGTGACATAACGTGCTGAGAGGTGACCCTGTGACATAACGTGCTGAGAGGTGACCCTGTGACATAACATGTGTTGAGAGGTGACCCTGTGACATAACATGTGATGAGAGGTGACCCTGTGACATAACATGTGCTGAGAGGTGACCCTGTGACATAACATGTGGTGACCCTGTGACATAACATGTGGTGAGAGGTGACCCTGTGACATAACATGTGATGAGAGGTGACCCTGTGACATAACATGTGGTGAGAGGTGACCCTGTGACATGTGTTGAGAGGTGACCCTGTGACATAACATGTGGTGAGAGGTGACCCTGTGACATGTGTTGAGAGGTGACCCTGTGACATAACATGTGTTGAGAGGTGACCCTGTGACATAACATGTGATGAGAGGTGACCCTGTGACATAACATGTGCTGAGAGGTGACCCTGTGACATAACATGTGGTGACCCTGTGACATAACATGTGGTGAGAGGTGACCCTGTGACATAACATGTGATGAGAGGTGACCCTGTGACATAACATGTGGTGAGAGGTGACCCTGTGACATGTGTTGAGAGGTGACCCTGTGACATAACATGTGGTGAGAGGTGACCCTGTGACATGTGTTGAGAGGTGACCCTGTGACATAACATGTGTTGAGAGGTGACCCTGTGACATAACATGTGTTGAGAGGTGACCCTGTGACATAACATGTGGTGAGAGGTGACCCTGTGACATAGCATGTGTTGAGAGGTGACCCTGTGACATAGCATGTGTTGAGAGGTGACCCTGTGACATAGCATGTGGTGAGAGGTGACCCTGTGACATAGCATGTGTTGAGAGGTGACCCTGTGACATAGCATGTGTTGAGAGGTGACCCTGTGACATAGCATGTGGTGAGAGGTGACCCTGTGACATAACATGTGGTGAGAGGTGATCCTGTGACATGTGATGAGAGGTGACCCTGTGACATGTGTTGAGAGGTGACCCTGTGACATAACGTGTTGAGAGGTGACCCTGTGACATAACATGTGGTGAGAGGTGACCCTGTGACATAACATGTGTTGAGAGGTGACCCTGTGACATAACATGTGTTGAGAGGTGACCCTGTGACATAACATATGGTGAGAGGTGACCCTGTGACATAACATGTGTTGAGAGGTGACCCTGTGACGTAACATGTGGTGACCCTGTGACATAACACGTGATGAGAGGTGACCCTGTGACATAACACGTGGTGAGAGGTGACCCTGTGACATAACACGTGGTGAGAGGTGACCCTGTGACATAACATGTGGTGACCCTGTGACATAACATGTGGTGACCTTGTGACATAACATGTGGTGAGAGGTGACATGTGTTGAGAGGTGACCCTGTGACATAACATGTGTTGAGAGGTGACCCTGTGACATAACATGTGGTGAGAGGTGACCCTGTGACATAATGTGTTGAGAGGTGACCCTGTGACATAACATGTGTTAAGAGGTGACCCTGTGACATAACATGCGGTGAGAGGTGACCCTGTGACATAACGTGCTGAGAGGTGACCCTGTGACATAACATGTGTTGAGAGGTGACCCTGTGACATAACATGTGATGAGAGGTGACCCTGTGACATAACATGTGCTGAGAGGTGACCCTGTGACATAACATGTAGTGACTCTGTGACATAACATGTGGTGAGAGGTGACCCTGTGACATAACATGTGATGAGAGGTGACCCTGTGACATAACATGTGGTGAGAGGTGACCCTGTGACATAACATGTGGTGAGAGGTGACCCTGTGACATAACATGTGGTGAGAGGTGACCCTGTGACATAGCATGTGTTGAGAGGTGACCCTGTGACATAGCATGTGTTGAGAGGTGACCCTGTGACATAGCATGTGGTGAGAGGTGACCCTGTGACATAGCATGTGTTGAGAGGTGACCCTGTGACATAGCATGTGTTGAGAGGTGACCCTGTGACATAGCATGTGGTGAGAGGTGACCCTGTGATATAACATGTGGTGAGAGGTGACCCTGTGACATGTGTTGAGAGGTGACCCTGTGACATAACGTGGTGAGAGGTGACCCTGTGACATAACGTGTTGAGAGGTGACCCTGTGACATAACATGTGTTGAGAGGTGACCCTGTGACATAACATGTGTTGAGAGGTGACCCTGTGACATAACATGTGTTGAGAGGTGACCCTGTGACATAACATGTGGTGAGAGGTGACCCTGTGACATAACATGTTGAGAGGTGACCCTGTGACATAACATGTGTTGAGAGGTGACCCTGTGACATAACATGTGGTGAGAGGTGACCCTGCGACATAACATGTGCTGAGAGGTGACCCTGTGACATAACATGTGGTGACCCTGTGACATAACATGTGATGAGAGGTGACCCTGTGACATAACATGTGCTGAGAGGTGACCCTGTGACATAACATGTGGTGAGAGGTGACCCTGTGACATGTGTTGAGAGGTGACCCTGTGACATAACATGTGGTGTGAGGTGACCCTGTGACATAACATGTGTTGAGAGGTGACCCTGTGACATAACATGTGTTGAGAGGTGACCCTGTGACATAACGTGTTGAGAGGTGACCCTGTGACATAACATGTGGTGAGAGGTGACCCTGTGACAGAACATGTTGAGAGGTGACCCTGTGACATAACATGTGGTGAAAGGTGACCCTGTGACATAACATGTGCTGAGAGGTGACCCTGTGACATAACATGTGGTGACCCTGTTACATAACATGTGTTGAGAGGTGACCCTGTGACATAACATGTGATGAGAGGTGACCCTGTGACATAACATGTGCTGAGAGGTGACCCTGTGACATAACATGTGGTGACCCTGTGACATAACATGTGGTGAGAGGTGACCCTGTGACATAACATGTGATGAGAGGTGACCCTGTGACATAACATGTGGTGAGAGGTGACCCTGTGACATGTGTTGAGATGTGACCCTGTGACATAACATGTGGTGAGAGGTGACCCTGTGACATGTGTTGAGAGGTGACCTTGTGACATAACATGTGGTGAGAGGCGACCCTGTGACATAACATGTGTTGAGAGGTGACCCTGTGACATAACATGTGTTGAGAGGTGACCCTGTGACATAACATGTGGTGATAGGTGACCCTGTGACATAACATGTGTTGAGAGGTGACCCTGTGACATAACATGTGGTGAGAGGTGACCCTGTGACATAACATGTGCTGAGAGGTGACCCTGTGACATAACATGTGCTGAGAGGTGACCCTGTGACATAACATGTGGTGAGAGGTGACCCTGTGACATAACATGTGGTGAGAGGTGACCCTGTGACATAACATGTGGTGAGAGGTGACCCTGTGACATAACATGTGGTGAGAGGTGACCCTGTGACATAACATGTGGTGAGAGGTGACCCTGTGACATAACATGTGGTGAGAGGTGACCCTGTGACATAACATGTGGTGAGAGGTGACCCTGTGACATAACATGTGGTGAGAGGTGACCCTGTGACATAACATGTGGTGAGAGGTGACCCTGTGACATAACATGTGGTGAGAGGTGACCCTGTGACATAACATGTGGTGATAGGTGACCCTGTGACATAACATGTGTTGAGAGGTGACCCTGTGACATAACGTGTTGAGAGGTGACCCTGTGACATAACATATGGTGAGAGGTGACCCTGTGACATAACATGTGTTGAGAGGTGACCCTGTGACGTAACATGTGGTGACCCTGTGACATAACACGTGATGAGAGGTGACCCTGTGACATAACACGTGGTGAGAGGTGACCCTGTGACATAACACGTGGTGAGAGGTGACCCTGTGACATAACATGTGGTGACCCTGTGACATAACATGTGGTGACCTTGTGACATAACATGTGGTGAGAGGTGACATGTGTTGAGAGGTGACCCTGTGACATAACATGTGTTGAGAGGTGACCCTGTGACATAACATGTGGTGAGAGGTGACCCTGTGACATAATGTGTTGAGAGGTGACCCTGTGACATAACATGTGTTAAGAGGTGACCCTGTGACATAACATGCGGTGAGAGGTGACCCTGTGACATAACGTGCTGAGAGGTGACCCTGTGACATAACATGTGTTGAGAGGTGACCCTGTGACATAACATGTGATGAGAGGTGACCCTGTGACATAACATGTGCTGAGAGGTGACCCTGTGACATAACATGTAGTGACTCTGTGACATAACATGTGGTGAGAGGTGACCCTGTGACATAACATGTGATGAGAGGTGACCCTGTGACATAACATGTGGTGAGAGGTGACCCTGTGACATAACATGTGGTGAGAGGTGACCCTGTGACATAACATGTGGTGAGAGGTGACCCTGTGACATAGCATGTGTTGAGAGGTGACCCTGTGACATAGCATGTGTTGAGAGGTGACCCTGTGACATAGCATGTGGTGAGAGGTGACCCTGTGACATAGCATGTGTTGAGAGGTGACCCTGTGACATAGCATGTGTTGAGAGGTGACCCTGTGACATAGCATGTGGTGAGAGGTGACCCTGTGACATAACATGTGGTGAGAGGTGATCCTGTGACATGTGATGAGAGGTGACCCTGTGACATGTGTTGAGAGGTGACCCTGTGACATAACGTGTTGAGAGGTGACCCTGTGACATAACATGTGGTGAGAGGTGACCCTGTGACATAACATGTGTTGAGAGGTGACCCTGTGACATAACATGTGTTGAGAGGTGACCCTGTGACATAACATATGGTGAGAGGTGACCCTGTGACATAACATGTGTTGAGAGGTGACCCTGTGACGTAACATGTGGTGACCCTGTGACATAACACGTGATGAGAGGTGACCCTGTGACATAACACGTGGTGAGAGGTGACCCTGTGACATAACACGTGGTGAGAGGTGACCCTGTGACATAACATGTGGTGACCCTGTGACATAACATGTGGTGACCTTGTGACATAACATGTGGTGAGAGGTGACATGTGTTGAGAGGTGACCCTGTGACATAACATGTGTTGAGAGGTGACCCTGTGACATAACATGTGGTGAGAGGTGACCCTGTGACATAATGTGTTGAGAGGTGACCCTGTGACATAACATGTGTTAAGAGGTGACCCTGTGACATAACATGCGGTGAGAGGTGACCCTGTGACATAACGTGCTGAGAGGTGACCCTGTGACATAACATGTGTTGAGAGGTGACCCTGTGACATAACATGTGATGAGAGGTGACCCTGTGACATAACATGTGCTGAGAGGTGACCCTGTGACATAACATGTAGTGACTCTGTGACATAACATGTGGTGAGAGGTGACCCTGTGACATAACATGTGATGAGAGGTGACCCTGTGACATAACATGTGGTGAGAGGTGACCCTGTGACATAACATGTGGTGAGAGGTGACCCTGTGACATAACATGTGGTGAGAGGTGACCCTGTGACATAGCATGTGTTGAGAGGTGACCCTGTGACATAGCATGTGTTGAGAGGTGACCCTGTGACATAGCATGTGGTGAGAGGTGACCCTGTGACATAGCATGTGTTGAGAGGTGACCCTGTGACATAGCATGTGTTGAGAGGTGACCCTGTGACATAGCATGTGGTGAGAGGTGACCCTGTGATATAACATGTGGTGAGAGGTGACCCTGTGACATGTGTTGAGAGGTGACCCTGTGACATAACGTGGTGAGAGGTGACCCTGTGACATAACGTGTTGAGAGGTGACCCTGTGACATAACATGTGTTGAGAGGTGACCCTGTGACATAACATGTGTTGAGAGGTGACCCTGTGACATAACATGTGTTGAGAGGTGACCCTGTGACATAACATGTGGTGAGAGGTGACCCTGTGACATAACATGTTGAGAGGTGACCCTGTGACATAACATGTGTTGAGAGGTGACCCTGTGACATAACATGTGGTGAGAGGTGACCCTGCGACATAACATGTGCTGAGAGGTGACCCTGTGACATAACATGTGGTGACCCTGTGACATAACATGTGATGAGAGGTGACCCTGTGACATAACATGTGCTGAGAGGTGACCCTGTGACATAACATGTGGTGAGAGGTGACCCTGTGACATGTGTTGAGAGGTGACCCTGTGACATAACATGTGGTGTGAGGTGACCCTGTGACATAACATGTGTTGAGAGGTGACCCTGTGACATAACATGTGTTGAGAGGTGACCCTGTGACATAACGTGTTGAGAGGTGACCCTGTGACATAACATGTGGTGAGAGGTGACCCTGTGACAGAACATGTTGAGAGGTGACCCTGTGACATAACATGTGGTGAAAGGTGACCCTGTGACATAACATGTGCTGAGAGGTGACCCTGTGACATAACATGTGGTGACCCTGTTACATAACATGTGTTGAGAGGTGACCCTGTGACATAACATGTGATGAGAGGTGACCCTGTGACATAACATGTGCTGAGAGGTGACCCTGTGACATAACATGTGGTGACCCTGTGACATAACATGTGGTGAGAGGTGACCCTGTGACATAACATGTGATGAGAGGTGACCCTGTGACATAACATGTGGTGAGAGGTGACCCTGTGACATGTGTTGAGATGTGACCCTGTGACATAACATGTGGTGAGAGGTGACCCTGTGACATGTGTTGAGAGGTGACCTTGTGACATAACATGTGGTGAGAGGCGACCCTGTGACATAACATGTGTTGAGAGGTGACCCTGTGACATAACATGTGTTGAGAGGTGACCCTGTGACATAACATGTGGTGATAGGTGACCCTGTGACATAACATGTGTTGAGAGGTGACCCTGTGACATAACATGTGGTGAGAGGTGACCCTGTGACATAACATGTGCTGAGAGGTGACCCTGTGACATAACATGTGCTGAGAGGTGACCCTGTGACATAACATGTGGTGAGAGGTGACCCTGTGACATAACATGTGGTGAGAGGTGACCCTGTGACATAACATGTGGTGAGAGGTGACCCTGTGACATAACATGTGGTGAGAGGTGACCCTGTGACATAACATGTGGTGAGAGGTGACCCTGTGACATAACATGTGGTGAGAGGTGACCCTGTGACATAACATGTGGTGAGAGGTGACCCTGTGACATAACATGTGGTGAGAGGTGACCCTGTGACATAACATGTGGTGAGAGGTGACCCTGTGACATAACATGTGGTGAGAGGTGACCCTGTGACATAACATGTGGTGATAGGTGACCCTGTGACATAACATGTGTTGAGAGGTGACCCTGTGACATAACGTGTTGAGAGGTGACCCTGTGACATAACATATGGTGAGAGGTGACCCTGTGACATAACATGTGTTGAGAGGTGACCCTGTGACGTAACATGTGGTGACCCTGTGACATAACACGTGATGAGAGGTGACCCTGTGACATAACACGTGGTGAGAGGTGACCCTGTGACATAACACGTGGTGAGAGGTGACCCTGTGACATAACATGTGGTGACCCTGTGACATAACATGTGGTGACCTTGTGACATAACATGTGGTGAGAGGTGACATGTGTTGAGAGGTGACCCTGTGACATAACATGTGTTGAGAGGTGACCCTGTGACATAACATGTGGTGAGAGGTGACCCTGTGACATAATGTGTTGAGAGGTGACCCTGTGACATAACATGTGTTAAGAGGTGACCCTGTGACATAACATGCGGTGAGAGGTGACCCTGTGACATAACGTGCTGAGAGGTGACCCTGTGACATAACATGTGTTGAGAGGTGACCCTGTGACATAACATGTGATGAGAGGTGACCCTGTGACATAACATGTGCTGAGAGGTGACCCTGTGACATAACATGTAGTGACTCTGTGACATAACATGTGGTGAGAGGTGACCCTGTGACATAACATGTGATGAGAGGTGACCCTGTGACATAACATGTGGTGAGAGGTGACCCTGTGACATAACATGTGGTGAGAGGTGACCCTGTGACATAACATGTGGTGAGAGGTGACCCTGTGACATAGCATGTGTTGAGAGGTGACCCTGTGACATAGCATGTGTTGAGAGGTGACCCTGTGACATAGCATGTGGTGAGAGGTGACCCTGTGACATAGCATGTGTTGAGAGGTGACCCTGTGACATAGCATGTGTTGAGAGGTGACCCTGTGACATAGCATGTGGTGAGAGGTGACCCTGTGATATAACATGTGGTGAGAGGTGACCCTGTGACATGTGTTGAGAGGTGACCCTGTGACATAACGTGGTGAGAGGTGACCCTGTGACATAACGTGTTGAGAGGTGACCCTGTGACATAACATGTGTTGAGAGGTGACCCTGTGACATAACATGTGTTGAGAGGTGACCCTGTGACATAACATGTGTTGAGAGGTGACCCTGTGACATAACATGTGGTGAGAGGTGACCCTGTGACATAACATGTTGAGAGGTGACCCTGTGACATAACATGTGTTGAGAGGTGACCCTGTGACATAACATGTGGTGAGAGGTGACCCTGCGACATAACATGTGCTGAGAGGTGACCCTGTGACATAACATGTGGTGACCCTGTGACATAACATGTGATGAGAGGTGACCCTGTGACATAACATGTGCTGAGAGGTGACCCTGTGACATAACATGTGGTGAGAGGTGACCCTGTGACATGTGTTGAGAGGTGACCCTGTGACATAACATGTGGTGTGAGGTGACCCTGTGACATAACATGTGTTGAGAGGTGACCCTGTGACATAACATGTGTTGAGAGGTGACCCTGTGACATAACGTGTTGAGAGGTGACCCTGTGACATAACATGTGGTGAGAGGTGACCCTGTGACAGAACATGTTGAGAGGTGACCCTGTGACATAACATGTGGTGAAAGGTGACCCTGTGACATAACATGTGCTGAGAGGTGACCCTGTGACATAACATGTGGTGACCCTGTTACATAACATGTGTTGAGAGGTGACCCTGTGACATAACATGTGATGAGAGGTGACCCTGTGACATAACATGTGCTGAGAGGTGACCCTGTGACATAACATGTGGTGACCCTGTGACATAACATGTGGTGAGAGGTGACCCTGTGACATAACATGTGATGAGAGGTGACCCTGTGACATAACATGTGGTGAGAGGTGACCCTGTGACATGTGTTGAGATGTGACCCTGTGACATAACATGTGGTGAGAGGTGACCCTGTGACATGTGTTGAGAGGTGACCTTGTGACATAACATGTGGTGAGAGGCGACCCTGTGACATAACATGTGTTGAGAGGTGACCCTGTGACATAACATGTGTTGAGAGGTGACCCTGTGACATAACATGTGGTGATAGGTGACCCTGTGACATAACATGTGTTGAGAGGTGACCCTGTGACATAACATGTGGTGAGAGGTGACCCTGTGACATAACATGTGCTGAGAGGTGACCCTGTGACATAACATGTGCTGAGAGGTGACCCTGTGACATAACATGTGGTGAGAGGTGACCCTGTGACATAACATGTGGTGAGAGGTGACCCTGTGACATAACATGTGGTGAGAGGTGACCCTGTGACATAACATGTGGTGAGAGGTGACCCTGTGACATAACATGTGGTGAGAGGTGACCCTGTGACATAACATGTGGTGAGAGGTGACCCTGTGACATAACATGTGGTGAGAGGTGACCCTGTGACATAACATGTGGTGAGAGGTGACCCTGTGACATAACATGTGGTGAGAGGTGACCCTGTGACATAACATGTGGTGAGAGGTGACCCTGTGACATAACATGTGGTGATAGGTGACCCTGTGACATAACATGTGTTGAGAGGTGACCCTGTGACATAACATGTGGTGAGAGATGACCCTGTGACATAACATGTGCTGAGAGGTGACCCTGTGACATAACATGTGCTGAGAGGTGACCCTGTGACATAACATGTGGTGAGAGGTGACCCTGTGACATAACATGTGGTGAGAGGTGACCCTGTGACATAACATGTGGTGAGAGGTGACCCTGTGACATAACATGTGGTGAGAGGTGACCCTGTGACATAACATGTGTTGAGAGGTGACTAAGGAGGGTTGGTGTAAGACACTGGATCCCTCATCCCATAGAGAACCAGCTACAAAATCCAGTCAATCATGAGCAAGTCCACACTGGGCCGGGCGTGAGTTGGTTGGGAGTTGATAGGCAGAGAAGATCAAATTCACAAAGGTGGAAGAAGACAAAATTCACAAAGGTGGAAGAAGACAACATTCACAAAGGTAGAAGAAGACAACATTCACAAAGGTGGAAGAAGACACAAAGGTGGAAGAAGACACAAAGGCGGAAGAAGACACACAAAGGTGGAAGAAGATGACATTCACAAAGGTGGAAGAAGATGACATTCACAAAGGCGGAAGAAGACAACATTCACAAAGGCGGAAGAAGACAACATTCACAAAGGCGGAAGACAACAAAATTCACAAAGGTGGAAGAAGAAAACATTCACAAAGGTGGAAGATAACATTCACAAAGTGGAAGATAACATTCACAAAGTGGAAGAAGACAACATTCACAAAAGTGGAAGAAGACACAAAGGTGGAAGAAGACAACATTCACAAAGGCGGAAGAAGGCACACAAAGGTGGAAGAAGATGACATTCACAAAGGCGGAAGAAGATGATATTCACAAAGGTGGAAGAAGACAACATTCACAAAGGTGGAAGAAGACAAAATTCACAAAGGTGGAAGAAGACAAAATTCACAAAGGCAGAAGAAGACAAAATTCACAAAGGCAGAAGAAGAAAATTCATTAAGGTAGAAAAAGACAAAATTCACAAAGGCGGAAGAAGACAATATTCACAAAGGCGGAAGAAGACAACATTCACAAAGGCGGAAGAAGATGAAATTCACAAAGGCTGAAGAAGACAAAATTCACAAAGGCTGACGAAGACAAAATTTACAAAGGTGGAAGAAGACAACATTCACAAAGGTAGAAGAAGACAACATTCACAAAGGTGGAAGAAGACACAAAGGTGGAAGAAGACACAAAGGCGGAAGAAGACACACAAAGGTGGAAGAAGATGACATTCACAAAGGTGGAAGAAGATGACATTCACAAAGGCGGAAGAAGACAACATTCACAAAGGCAGAAGAAGACAACATTCACAAAGGCGGAAGAAGACAACATTCACAAAGGCGGAAGAAGACAACATTCACAAAGGTAGAAGACAACAAAATTCACAAAGGTGGAAGAAGAAAACATTCACAAAGGTGGAAGATAACATTCACAAAGTGGAAGAAGACAACATTCACAAAAGTGGAAGAAGACACAAAGGCGGAAGAAGACAACATTCACAAAGGCAGAAGAAGACACACAAAGGTGGAAGAAGATGACATCCACAAAGGCGGAAGAAGATGACATTCACAAAGGTGGAAGAAGACAACATTCACAAAGGTGGAAGAAGACAAAATTCACAAAGGCGGAAGAAGACAAAATTCACAAAGGCAGAAGAAGACAAAATTCACAAAGGCAGAAGAAGACAAAATTCATTAAGGTAGAAAAAGACAAAATTCACAAAGGCGGAAGAAGACAATATTCACAAAGGCGGAAGAAGACAACATTCACAAAGGCGGAAGAAGATGAAATTCACAAAGGCTGAAGAAGACAAAATTCACAAAGGCTGATGAAGACAAAATTTACAAAGGTGGAAGAAGACAAAATTCACAAAGGTGGAAGAAGACAAAATTTACAAAGGTGGAGGAAGACACAATTTACAAAGGCGGGAGACCAACAAATTCACAAATGCAGAAGAAGACAGAATTCACAAAGGCAGAAAACTACCCATTTCAGGGTGAGATCGTCATTTTTGGGTCTTGTTATAAGGATTTCAGAAGTTGTGACAGCTGGGGAAATTGAGACAAAGGTCGACAGAGGTGGAAAATGCAGAGTGCCATGGAAGATGGCCAGTGGTCGAATTTATAACTGAGAAGGCAATTATGGAAAAACTTGATTGCTTGTGACACTCGTCATAGTATACATACTGGTGATAAAACATCTTGATTATTAAATATCAGAACGGTATTTCCTTCTTCCTCTTCAGATATCAACTGGAATATATTTACATGTAAAGAAAGCAGTAGTCAACTGGAGATGATTGACATCTCCATAGTTTGTGCTCACATGGAGCGGGCGTAGGCCCAAATAATTGTCTCTAATCTGCATGTTGGACACAAAGCTGTCATTTTACCAGTTCCATAGTCACATTCACCCGTATCTCCTATCTTTAGTTTATTAAACATGCATCAGATACAATATGAATATAAATACAGCCCAAGCTGAAGTAATGCAAGTTAGCAGATCTCCTGGTCCACTAAATATACTGATAAATAGCACATCTCTGAAACAAGTTAAAGAATGTATAATCACAGAAGATGGCAGATTAGACAAAGAAATTGAAATCAGATTTCAGAAAGGAGGTGTACTTTTATATCAACTATCACCCATGCTGAAACACCCAAATATAAATCTGTCCACAAAATTCCAGATAATAAATAGCATATTCACACCAAACCTATGCTACCAATGTCAAATTCGAACATTATCCAAATCACACTTACAGAAATTCAACACCTGTGAGATGGGATGCCTGAGGAGAGCTGCCAACTTAATAATCCGAGACCGAGTAAGAAATGATGTTATCAGACAGACAATGGGATCAACACCGTGTGCCACATATATTGAAAGACAGAAGATGAAATGGTTTGGCCATATCATTAGAATGCAACACTATCAACTACCAGCATTGGCCTTATATCAAGGAAGATCTGCTACAAGAGCAAGAGGACGCCCAAGAAGAAATGAATTGATGACATCAAAGACATTGTACAATCAAATGGAATGACATTATCCAGTGTCACCCATCAGGTGCTGGAGCGCCAATTATTCCTTATTCAACTTGATGGCACAAGTGGTAAATGATGGTGATGAATCATGTAGCATTTCAGCCCCCTGTGTCAAGTATGGAGTCTGAAGGATGTACTTGTTCACATCAGTGGAGTTGGTCATAGATTATCTTTCTGGTGGCCTGGTTGCTGTGGTAGACAGTAGCAATGTAGAGACCAGTGTTATTCAACCAGTGGATGGCTGAGACCATCAGCAAATATACTTGCTAAATGACTGACTGGCACCTTGCCATCTTGACTGATGATAGTTTGTAAAATGGAGTTATACCTCTCCATAACACAAAGCCTGAGCTGAATTTAGAGACAGTGTGTTGTTCATGCAGCATGATCCCTCTCTCGGCCTGTCTAGTTCACTCCAGAGGAAAGGTAACACTAATACATCTGGAATAAGGCAATCTGCAGAAGCTGCCATATCAGCAAAGCAATGCTCTAACTGTCCGCCTCGAGCACAAGGATAAGGCTTGTACCCTTCCAGTTGCACTCCTGCGCCCGAAGCCTCTTGCCGAGCACAAGGATAAGGCTCGTACCCTTCCAGTTGCACTCCTGCGCCTGAAGCCTCTTGCCGAGTACAAGGATAAGGCTCGTACCCTTCCAGTTGCACTCCTGCGCTCGAAGCCTCTTGCCGAGTACAAGGGCCTTCTCCCATGCCTTGATGCCTGCTGGGTATAGTTGTCAGTATCACAGCGGCTGTCTTTACTTCCCAGAACTTTTCCTGGTACAGAGTGGGCTGACCTGGGAGACCTGGTACAGTGGGCTGGCCTGGGAGCCCTGGTACAGTGGGCTGACCTGGGAGCCATGGTACACAGTGGCTTGGCCTGGGAGCCCTGGTACAGTGTGGGCTGACATGGGAGCCCTGGTACAGAGTGGGCTGACC
Organism: Cepaea hortensis; assembly: GCA_963921405.1. Lineage (NCBI taxonomy): Eukaryota > Metazoa > Mollusca > Gastropoda > Stylommatophora > Helicidae > Cepaea > Cepaea hortensis. The sequence continues at coordinate 104,261,791 of OY992876.1, read as the reverse complement.
TGGGAGCCCTGGTACAGTGTGGGCTGACATGGAAGACCTGGTACAGGATGGGCTGATCAGGGAGCCCTGGTACAGAGTGGGCTGACATGGGAGTCCTGGTACAGTGGACTGACCTGGGAGCCCTGGTACACAGTGGGCTGACCTTGGAGCCCTGGTACAGAGTGGGCTGACATGTGAGCCCTAGTACAGAGTGGACTGATCTGGGAGCCCTGGTACAGTGGGCTGACCAGGGAGCCCTGGTACAGAGTGGGCTGACATGGGAGTCCTGGTACAGTGGGCTGACCTGGGAGCCCTGGTACAGTGGGCTGACCTGGGAGCCCTGGTACAGAGTGGACTGACCTGGGAGCCCTGGTACACAGTGGGCTGACATGTGAGCCCTGGTACAGAGTGGACTGATCTGGGAGCCCTGGTACAGTGGGCTGACCTGGGAGCCCTGATACATTAAAAACACATCTCTGGCTGAATGGGGTTCGAAAACATGACCGCCGGGCTGGCAGGTGTGAGCCGCTGTGCTACAGTGGCTCCTGTGTACACTTCTAGTCAACTGGTAAAGATGACCTGTGGCTGGCTATTCCTGAAGTGCAGTTAAATCTGTCCAGTGCAATATAGTCTGTGAAGTGCAGTGAAGTCTGTCGAGTGCAGCAAATCTGTTAAGTGCAGCATAGTCTGTGAAGTGCAGCTAAGTCTGTTAAGTGCAGCATAGTCTGTAAAATGCAGTGAAGTCTGTCAAATGCAGCATAGTCTGTCGAGTGCAGCAAAGTCTGTTAAGTGCAGCATAGTCTGTCTAGTGCAGTGAAGTCTGTCGAGTGCAGCAAAGTCTGTCTAGTGCAGTGAAGTCGCCGAGTGCAGCAAAGTCTGCCAAGTACAGCATAGTCTGTCAAGTGCAGCGAAGTCTGTCAAGTACAGCATAGTCTGTGAAGTGCAGTGAAGCCTGTCAAGCGTAGCATAGTCTGTCAAGTGCAGTGAAGCCTGTCAAGCGTAGCATAGTCTGTCAAGTGCAGCATAGTCTGTCAAGTGCAGTGAAGCCTGTCAAGCGCAGCAGTCCATGAGGTGCAGTGAAGTCTGTTCTTTCTCAGTTATACAATAAGTAGTTGAACATACTTGACTTCAGGTTTGGCGAGAGAGAGAGAGGGAAGGAGATGGCTAGCATGCCAAGCCCCTTCTTCGTCTGCATGCCTCTTTCTGTTCAAAAGAAATCAGGAGACTGACCAGAGCAATGCAGAGATTAAAGAATATAAAGAGCCTATAAGAGAATTGGTACAACTATTTCAGAACAGTCATAACATCTTATGGGAGGTGCCTTGAAGAGATTAGAACAAGAATCGCTAGGTAGCCTTTTGCAATAAAAAACATACCAACCAATAAACATATATCAATTGCAATGAGAAAAAGAGTGTTGAAGTACTACATAGAACCTGCACTTTTGTATAGGTGTGAAGTGTGGACAATGAACAGACAAGCTGAAAAACATCTAATGGTAGTAGAAATGTGGTTTCTGAGGAAAATGCATGGAATACCATGGACGGACAGAAAAACCATCGGACAAGTCCTACAAAAAACAAATGAAAACTGTAAACTGATTGGAGAAATTAGATGCAACCAGTCAACATTTTTGGGCACGTTATGAGAAAAAATAAATGAGAGATCTTGGTGACAATGAGCAATATTGAGGGGAAAAGAACAAGGGGAAGGCAGAGAAATAAATATCTCGTTGGCTGGGCCACATGGCATGGTCGAGACAAGAACACAGAGCTGATCCACGACCCTCGTGATCGTGCGAGATGGCGAAACATGACTGCCCAGGCGTATCAGCATGGCACATGATGATGATGAAATGGCTTATAGCACAACACCAACAACCAAATTGAACATTTTGAGAACATGCATCGTTCCCGTGGCAACCTACAGGTGGAAATCATGGATCATTTCACAATCACTAAAGACCAGCAGCTCTAACATGGGGACACCTGCAGTGGTGATTAAGTGACGTAAACTGTCATTTACTGCCTATACAGTATACCTTGCGGTGTATGGCGGGGGGGGGGGGGGTCTTGAACCTGATGAATTAAGGCCACCTGGCGCTGTGAACTGTGCAGGTTAGAGTTTTATATTTGCCCACGACAGAAAAAAAACAAAACAACTCCATACCTTACAGATGAATCGAACCCAGGTCTCCCGAAGGAGAGTGAAGTAAACAATTGTTTGATTCCTTTCAGATGTTGAACTAGACAATTCAAGTCTGCCGGGACTTCCAGTCTATGAAAAGCAGAAAAATCTGCTGTGGGTGAAATGCCAGGTAGGTGTCTTGTCAAACAAAAACAATTATACACGGAGTGCATTATGTTTAAATCACATTTAAAAACTTGAGGAAACCTGTGGTATAGTTTGCAACAATTCAATGTGTTATTGGTATAGTTTGCAACAATTCAATGTGTTATTGGTATAGTTTGTGACAGTTCAAATATTAATGGTACAATACATTTTCATAAATACAATCTATAGTTACTAACTCACACTTTTCACAGATACAATCTGTAGTCACTACCTCACACTTGTCACAGATACAATCTGTAGTTACTATCTCACATTTGTCACAATCTGTAGTCACTGCCTCATTTGTCAGATACAATGTAGTCACTACCTCACATTTGTCACAATCTGTAGTCACTACCTCACATTTGTCACAATCTGTAGTCACTACCTCACATTTGTCACAGATACAATGTGTAGTCACTACCTCACATTTGTCACAGATACAATGTCACTACCTCACATTTGTCACAGATACAATCTGTAGTCACTACCTCACATTTGTCACAGATACAATGTGTAGTCACTACCTCACATTTGTCAGATACAATGTGTAGTCACTACCTCACATTTGTCACAGATACAATGTGTAGTCACTACCTCACATTTGTCACAGATACAATGTGTAGTCACTACCTCACATTTGTCACAGATACAATGTGTAGTCACTACCTCACATTTGTCACAGATACAATGTGTAGTCACTACCTCACATTTGTCACAGATACAATGTGTAGTCACTACCTCACATTTGTCACAGATACAATCTGTAGTCAATACCTCACATTTGTCACAGATACAATCTGTAGTCACTACCTCACATTTGTCAGAAACAATGTAGTCACTACCTCACATTTGTCAGATACAATGTAGTTACTACCTCACATTTGTCACAATCTGTAGTCACTACCTCATATTTGTCAGAGATACAATCTGTAGTCACTACCTCACATTTGTCACAATCTGTAGTCACTACCTCACATTTGTCACAGATACAATGTGTAGCCACTACCTCACATTTGTCACAGATACAATGTGTAGTCACTACCTCACATTTGTCACAGATACAATGTAGTCACTACCTCACATTTGTCACAATCTGTAGTCACTACCTCACATTTGTCACAATCTGTAGTCACTACCTCACATTTGTCACAGATACAATGTGTAGTCACTACCTCACATTTGTCACAGATACAATGTGTAGTCACTACCTCATATTTGTCACAGGTACAATCTGTAGTCACTACCTCACATTTGTCACAGATACAATGTGTAGTCACTACCTCACATTTGTCACAGATACAATGTGTAGTCACTACCTCACATTTGTCACAATCTGTGGTCACTACCTCATATTTGTCACAGATATAATGTGTAGTCACTACCTCACATTTGTCACAGATACAATGTGTAGTCACTACCTCACATTTGTCACAGATACAATGTGTAGTCACTACCTCACATTTGTCACAATCTGTGGTCACTACCTCATATTTGTCACAGATATAATGTGTAGTCACTACCTCACATTTGTCACAGATACAATGTGTAGTCACTACCTCACATTTGCCACAGATACAATATATACCTCACATTTGTCACAGATACAATGTGTAGTCACTACCTCATATTTGTCACAGATACAATGTGTAGTCACTACCTCACATTTGTCTCAGATACAATGTGTAGTCACTACCTCATATTTGTCACAGATACAATCTGTAGTCACTACCTCACATTTGTCAGATACAATGTAGTCACTACCTCACATTTGTCAGATACAATGTAGTCACTACCTCACATTTGTCAGATACAATGTAGTCACTACCTCACATTTGTCACAATCTGTAGTCACTACCTCATATTTGTCACATATACAATCTGTAGTCACTACCTTACATTTGTCATAATCTGTAGTCACTACCTCACATTTGTCACAGATACAATGTGTAGTCACTACCTCACATTTGTCACAGATACAATGTGTAGTCACTACCTCACATTTGTCACAGATACAATGTGTAGTCACTACCTCACATTTGTCACAGATACAATGTGTAGTCACTACCTCACATTTGTCACAGATACAATGTGTAGTCACTACCTCACATTTGTCACAGATACAATATATACCTCACATTTGTCACAGATACAATATATACCTCACATTTGTCACAGATACAATATATACCTCACATTTGTCACAGATACAATATATACCTCACATTTGTCACAGATACAATATATACCTCACATTTGTCACAGATACAATCTGTACCTCAGATATGTCACAGATACAATCTGTACCTCAGATATGTCAACAGATTCAATATGTAGTGATAACCTCACACTTGTCACAGATATATGACTGTGACACACTTGTTGTCAACACTGATACAATCTGTAGTGACTACCTCACACTTGCTGCCTACTTATACACTACACACGCAGGAACTCACTCATATACAGGTATACATTACTTGATTTGCTTACATGTATTGGGCGTGAGCCCCGCATTCATACCTTCAGATGATTCACTGACACAAACAGAGCTTTAGGAAGAATAATATGAAGTGATCAGTGATTTACAGAATGACCGTCTGGGGTAAAGGTTATCGGAGAGCTACTCCAACAGCAGATTGGAGTACTCCAATGGCAGATGTTGCCCAGTGGAAACAGGACATAGGATTGATGATATAAATGGGGGAGAGGAATGTTATCCTTTTGATTGTTGTTATACTTTTCTCTACTGGTATTATTGTTTTTTTTTTGTCAAATGTATTATTATTTTCTTTTGTAATTATTGTTTGATATATGTTATTACTGATATTCATTGTTATATTGTATGTTATCTGCCATTATTGTCGTCTAATCTGCTGATGTCTCATATTGTTATTTCTGTTATTATCATCAGCTGTCGTCATTTTGTCAACTTTTATTATTGTTTGCTACTAGTGTTATTGTCTGTTATGTGCTGTTTTTATTTTTTTGGCTACTGTTTTGTCATTGCTGCCTGTTGTTTTTTGTCTGTTTTTATTGCTGTCTGTTCTTGTTTGTCTGTTTTTATTGTCTGTTATTATTGCTGTCTTTTCTTGTTTGTCTGTTATTATTGCTGTCTGTTTTTATTGTCTGTTATTGTTTACTATTACTGCTGCCTATTTTGTCTGTTATTATAATTGGCTGTTTTGTCTGCCATTGTTGCCTTATTGACTGTCAATGCTACCAACTTTTCTCTTCAACTTCACAGGATGGCTGGGTCACTTTTAAACATGTGGTCATCAAGAAAAAGATGTCTGCAAAAGAGTTCTACAATGGCTACCTGTCAAAGAAATACAACCACGGTATTAGATTTCAGAGTCGAGCCAACCAGCTATTTAACAAAGAGTATGAGCAATGGATCACGCAGCAGAAGCCATAATGGCAGATGTTTTAGCTGTGTCTAGTGGTTGTATAGTATTTGGTAGCTTGTGTGCAAAAGTAAACATTTGGTAGCCCATGTGAAAAAGTAAAACATTTGGTAGCCCGTGTGCAAAAGTAAACATTTGTTGGCCATGTGCAAAAGTAAACATTTGGTAGCCCATGTGCAAATGTAAACATTTGGTAGCCTGTGTGCAAAAGTAAACATTTGTTGGCCTGTGTGCAAAAGTAAACATTTGTTGGCCTGTGTGCAAAAGTAAACATTTGTTGGCTGTGTGCAAAAGTAAACATTTGTTGGCTGTGTGCAAAAGTAAACATTTGGTAGCCCATGTGCAAAAGTAAACATTTGGTAGCCTGTGTGCAAAAGTAAACATTTGTTGGCCTGTGTCCAAAAGCTCAGTTTTGTAAGTAAACATGTTAGCCTTCATGTAACAGTAAACATTTGTTATATCTGTAAGTGAACTAAGTGAGTAAAGTATTTAAATGTGATACATTTATGAATCTCTTCTGCTGAATAACCATGAATCTTGGAATGTCAATGAACAGAAGAGAATGAACTTGGAGGCAACAGTTTCTGAAACGAATGTTGGGAATACCTTGGATGGTGACAGTAAGTAACAATTGCCTGAATGAGGCTAATGAAAATAGAGCACTGTACACAACTGTAAGAATAAGACTGTTCTTGGGTGACATAATGAGAAGAGAGGTATTGGGGAAACATTCTGTCAACTGCAAAGATCTGCGGTAGAAGCTTTTTGTTGTTGAAATATGTAAAACTGTTTGTACATTTTTCTGCTAATTGATTGGACAATTTGACTTACAAATGTGCTTCAGCCAGGTTTTCCTGTCAATTAATGAGACAATTTGAGTTATGAATGTGATTTGTCAGATTGTTTTGTAAATTGATTAAAAGTTGACTCATAAATGTAGTTAAATTAGGTTTCCTTGTAAACTGATTGACAGAATTTTATAAATATGTTTCACTCTGGCTTTCTTTATGGTGTTTATGCAGTTTATACAACAAGAAACAAATATCTGCCAAAACAACTGTCATTTACTGCCTATAGTACCTTGTGGTCTGCAAGGTGTGGACTGCGCCTGGCCCTGCAGCCAGCAGGGTTAGGATTGGCTAGCCTCTCCCAGGAGGGGTGAAGAGCGAAAATTAGTAGCCTGCTGATGACCCGCAGACTACACAAGTCAACCCCCACCTCTGCGTGGTGCAGACCGGGCAACCATGACCGCGAGGTCATGGGCTAATGGGGCTGTGGCTCGCCATAGGGGATGGACTCCCTGTGGTCAGATTAGTGTCCTAAACCTGCGACTGGCATAAGAAGCCAGCAGGGGATCTTCATACTGCTCGTAGAAAGACTTAGAAGTATAAACGGACTGACCCAAACGGATATTGACCCGGCAATGTCAATGGACTACGAGATAGATCAGCGACTCAAAAAATAGGCACAATGAACGTCTGTGGTTTCAATAGTAAAGAAGAAGAGCTTATAGAAACAATGGAAGAGAGGAAAATTGGACTGATGGAAATAGCGGACACCAGAACAAAGGGGAAAGGATGCAAAGAGCTCCACCGCAGTTACACGTTTGTTTACTCTGGAGTAGAACAGCAAGAAAGGGCAAGACACGGTATGGGAATAGTCATCGAACCACGGCTAGCAAGAGGAATACTAGAAATAAAATATATATCAGAAAGAATCATAACAGTGATAATAAAAGAACAAACAACTACAACATATGTACAAATATACGCACCATGTAATGCAAACAATAATGAGCAAGAATGCGAGGACTTCTACGAAGACATACATGGCGTGCTAAATAAAATAGATAAGCAAGACAACATCATAGTTATGTGAGACTTCAATGCAAGACTAGGACATAACATAGAAAACATCTGGGAGCATTTAGAGATCAGCAAAATGAAAGGAATGATAACACAAGTAGACTGATAGAGCTTTGCAGCCAACACAACCTCTATATAACAAACACATTCTATAAACATAAAGATTCACAAATATATACCTGGTATAAATGGAACAATCTAGATACTAAAAGCCAAATTCATTTTATATTAACAAGAAATAACAGAAAGAGAAATATATTAGATGCAAGGGCAGTGCCCAATCTCAGTATAAACACAGATCATAAAGCAGTCATTGCCACAATAAGAACTATCAGAAGAAGAAAACAAAGAGCAGGAAAATACATGTCACTCGAATCAGTAAATTTAAAAAACCTTAAAGACGAGGCAGTAAGGGAAAATTATGAGAAAGAACTAAATGAACTCTTTGTAAAATTACCTACAGAAAGAAAAACAGTGGAAGAAGAATGGGAGATGTTCAAATCAAGCATTTTAAATACTGCAAAAATAACATGTGGAACCACGAAAAAACGCAAAACACGGATAAAGAAAATAACAAGTTGGTGGAACGCAGAAGTAAAGAAAGCAGTAAAAGACAAAAAGGAAAAATATAAAAGTGGTTGAAGAGCAAACAGGAATGTGATTACATAGAATATAGAATAGCGAGAAGACATGTGAGTAGAATAGTAAAGAGGGAAAAACAAAAAGACTGGGAAGAGTATGGAGAAACCCTAAATAAAAATTACAAGGAGGCAACTAGAAACTTCTACAAAAAGATAGGTGCAATGCGAACCAGAGGAGAACTCTTTGACCCAACTGAAATAATTAACCGCGAAAATGGAGAACCAATAAGTGAACAAAAACAAATCCTAATAAGATGGAAGCAGTATTTCGAACAACTTCTCAACATCCCATCAGATGTCACAGGAATTCAAGAGACCTACACAGATGTCACCGAAGAACTAGAACCAGACATACTAAAAGAAGAAATTATAGAAGCCATCAGATTAGCCCCATTGAACAAATCACCAGGACAGGATGAAATACCAAATGAACTAATTAAAGCAGCAAGAGAAGTAGGAACAGCTTGGCTATACTATTCAACCATGTTTGGGTAGAACAACAGACATCACGAGACTGGGGAAACGCCATAATTATCCCAATTTGGAAAAACAAAGGCAGCAAAAGAGACTGCACACAATACAGAGGCATTTCACTGTTGAGTCATACTGGGAAAATATTTTGCAAAATTCTTGAAATAAGGTTACGAATTACTTTAGAACCCCAGCTAAGCGAAATACAACTTGGATTTAGGAAAAACAAAGGATGCACAGATGTCATTTTTGCTCTTAGACTTATAGAAAAATCAATCGAATTCAATGAAACACTCTACTTAGCCTTTGTCGACCAAGAAAAGGCATTCGATAGAGTAGATAGAAACAAGCTGTGGGAAATCCTTAAACAATATGGAGTGAGTACACATCTAACAAACCTACATAGAAGTTTATACAGCAACAGTGAATGCATAGTGAGAGCAACTGGAGGACACGCAGAACCCTTCACCATAAGATCTGGAGTACGACAAGGTTGTGTCCTGTCCCCTCTCTTGTTCATAACATATATGGACAACATATGTAAAGAAACCAGCCAAGCAGAGACAGCAAGAATACCGCATGACGAGTACACAGAAGAACCATCTGCAAATCATTAGAGAACTCCTGTTTGCGGACGACCAAGCACCAATAGCAAAATCAGAAGCTGAATTACAAGACCACATGAATAGTCTAAACGCAATGTGTAGGGAACATAACATGAAAATTAGCACAAGCAAAACAGAGGTAATGACTATAACTAAAGAAGAACAAACAACAATTCACCTAAACGAACATCCTTTGAAGCAAGTAAAGAGTTTCAAGTACCTAGGAAGTATAATATCATCAAATAGCAGATCAGAAGACGAGATCGAAAATAGGTGCAATAAGGCAAATCAACTCATTGGACAAATGAGACCAATACTAAAGAACAAATATGTATCAATAACTACTAAGAAAGCACTTTACAACACAATCTTCCTACCAACTTTATGCTACCAATGCCAAACCTGGACAATGACAGATAAAGAGAAAAGAAAAATCACAACAACAGAAATGAGGTTCCTGAGAAGAATACTCAACGTATCAAGAAGAGATAAGATCAGAAATGAAGAAATCAGGACTAAAGTGGGGGGTTATAGCTGCACTAGATTTTATTAGAAAGCAGCAAGTCAAATGGTTTGGCCATGCAAGTAGGTTACCAGTCAACAGCACACCACAAGCAATGATGTACAGACCAGATGGAAACGGAGGAAGAGGCCGACCACGTAAACGTTGGACGGAGGGAATAGCAGAGTCCATGGGAATATCGATATATGAAGCCCATAATCGGGCACTCTCACGAAATTTATACTTCACCTCGACACTGCAAGGTACAAGAGAAACATGATGAGATGAGATGAGTACCTTGCAGTGAAAAACGGGGGAGGGGGTTGGTTTGTCTTGAGCCTAAGGAATTAAGGCTGCCTGGCTAGTGCCACGAACTGTGCAGGTTTGGGTTTTCTTCTTGCCCCCAACAGACAAAACTCCACACCTTACCAAGGATTTGAACCTGGGTCTCCCGACATTCTTAGCAACCCTTCCAGCCATTTTTCAAAAATCAATGTGAAATAATTTAAATAACAGGCAAAATAGAAAGATGTCAACACTGTGATGGTTCCGTCGCCCTGCTACTGAGTGAGTGCGTGGCGCGACACTGTGAGCTGTGAGTTTCATGTGAAATGCTTTTGAATTTGCCTGAGGTTTTTTGGAATGTGACTGCATGTTTGGAGTTATGGCAGGTGGCTATGTCCCAGAGTTGACCGGTTTTTGCCTTATGCAGAAATGCGTGGCTGCTGGGCTTCTGGTTGACTGCCACTGCTATCAGCGATGAACTGTATTTTCGTGGACTGTGTGGGTGAACATCTAGGAAACATTCAGATAGGAAAATGACAGCCGATTCCATCAGAGATGAACTGGGTGTTTTGTGGGGGACTGGTGCGTTGACATTCTGGTGGCGGCATTATGCACAGTGTATCTGTGCGGGCTGTTGTTTGTCGAGACTCCTGTCTTTTCCACTTTTCATATTGGGCAGTGGGGAGCGTTTTGTGGGATATTCACTGGCACAGGAACGGAGCATAATGGGGACGACCCATTGCTATGAGGTTGGAACTGCGACTAACTAACTAACTAACTGTGAAAATTATTACAAACTAACAAAGCAACTCTGTGACATAGTGGTTAGTGCACTTGATTACCCAGCAAGTGACCCTGGATCCTGGAAGTGAGCCTGGAATCAGCATGGCCGAATGGATAAGAACAAGCGTTCTTAAACATCCGGTGTGCTGAGGTAAGGAGTTCGACCCCTACACCGCACAGTTGGACTAAAATGTTGACTTCTCATCCTTGACTTGGGGACATAAATTACAAGTACCTCTGAAGTTGGAGTGGATTCGCCTGATGGCAAGGGACACCAATTATAGGGAAAGCTAATCCACACGCAAAATTCAGTCCAGTGCTATTATAAGTATAAGGACTTTGCTTGAGTTCAAAGTGAGCGGCGAGCCGCCCCCCCCCCCCCCCCCCAAAAAAAAAAACAAAACACCCAACCTCATACAATGGGCACTGGGTAATTTTCGGATTTGAACTATGTGTCTATGACAGCATGAGTCATGACAGGGAATGTTAGTCTGCAGTCTACACCGACTGCCCACTCTGAAGTCTTGACCAATTGTCCACTCTGAAGTCTTCACTGGTGGCTCACTCTGAAGTCTTCACTGGTGACTCATTCTGAAGTTTTCACCGGTTGCCCAAACTTTCCTTGTAGGGTTGCTCCTGGGTCTCCGATAAAATCTGGGCAAGTCTCGTAGGAGTTTTAGTTAGCTTTCAACAGACAAAACACCTCAACAATCAATCTCAACTTGTGACTACTTAATTGTTTGACCAATGGACCATCAATCTCAACTGTTTGACCACCAATCTCAACTGTTCGACCACTGGACCATCAATCTCAACTGTTTGATCACTTGACTATCAATCTCAATTACTTGATGATCAATCTAAACTGTCAGACCACTGACCATCAATCTCAACTATTCAACCACTTGACCATCAGTTTCAACTGTTTGACCAGTGGACCTTCAATATCAACTATTCAACCACTTGACCATCAGTTTCAACTGTTTGACCAGTGGACCATCAATATCAACTATTTGACCACTTGACCATCAATCTCAACTATTTGACCACTTGACCATTAATCTCAATTACTTAATGATCAATCTCAACTGTCAGACCACTGACCATCAGTCTCAACTATTTGACCACTTGACCATCAATCTCAACTGTCAGACCACTGATGATCAAATTGAACTGTTTGACAACTTGACCCTCAATCTCATGCTTTTCTGATAAGGAAACTAACAGTGAAGGGAAAACACTCAAGTTATACTAAATTGCTCTGCAGGTCGCCCAATGCCTGGGTGAGCTTTTTCAGCTTGTTTTCTGTGGCTCGCTTGTTCTTTTCTGTTTCTTGAAGTAGATCACGCATTTCATCCTCAACAATAGCCACCTGTGAGGGGACAGAGAAGTGATGTGTGTGTTACTTTTTGCTCATGTAATATGTGTGGGAGATTAGACAGAGAGAATGTGAGGGTAATGAGAGACACTCAGCAGGATGAAGAGGAATCGAGAGAGAGTGGGGGGGGGGGGGGGAGACAGAGGGGAGAGAGATGGAAGAAGAGAGAGGAAGGGGTAGAGAGACAAGGGAAGAGGGAAAGAGAGACAGAAGAGGAGAGAGACAGAGGGGATGAGAGACAGTTGGAGAGAGAGAGAGAGAGAGACAGGAGAAGAGAGAGGAAAGGGTAAAGAGAGACAGGGGAAGAGGGAAAGAGTGGCACAGGGAGAGAGAGACACAGGTAACAACAGATCAAGAGGGGGAGAGACAGTGAGATGGGAAAAGTGATGGAGAGTAAAAGGAGAGATACAGGCGGTGAGAGACAGAGAAAGAAAGAGATAGGGGAGAGTGACAGACAGAGGAGAAAAGAGAGAGAGGAGGAGGAGGGGAGGAGAAGCCACTGATGCTATCAAACATGAAGGAGGGGAAAAATAGCTTGGCCCTGATGAAACCACAGTACTAGGAGAATTTGGAATTTGAGTTGAGTTGAGCTAAGAACTGACATCACTGCACTCAAGACATTCCCATATGCGCTCTGTCCCCTCGTTCAACAGCCAGCTAAGAGTCACACTACTAATCATTCCCAACCACTATCTGATTGAAAGTTCTGGTCTTCCCTCTCAGTTTTGAGATTCTATCAGAACCCCTGTCAATCCCCTGCAATCTCATCCTTTCCACATACAGGTTCTCAATCTGTTCCCCACCTTCTCCACCTGGTCCCACAGGCACACGACCACCTCTCTCTTGTCCATAGGTAATCTACCACCAAGAGGTGCATTCTCTGCCAGCCTATTAGCCTGTTCATTCCCCCACACTCCATACAATTATAGTATATATTATACAATTCGGAATAGGAACATTACCTTAACTTCTTCTGATGAAACCACAGTACGAGGAGAATTTAGAATAAGAACATTATGTACACTTCTTCCGATGAAACCACAGTACAGGGAGAATTCAGACCAGGAATATTACCTAAACTTCTTCTGATGAAACCACAGTACTGGGAAAATTCAGGATAGGAACATTACCTTAACTTCTGATGAAACCACAATACTGAGAGAATTCAGGATAGGAATATTATTTAAAATTCTTCTGATGAAACCACAGTATTGGGAGAATTCAGGATAAGAACATTTCCTAAACATCTTCTGATGAAACCACGGTACAGGGAGAATTCAGGATAAGAACATTACCTAAACATCTTCTGATGAAACCACGGTACAGGGAGAATTCAGGATAGGAACATTACCTAAACTTCTTCTGATTCTCTCATCACTTAATAGAGATTTATGCCCTCCACCAACTGATATCAAGCCGTTTGTAGACTGGGTTATGAATGTTTAAATTCTGCAGCTAAGGTTTTCTATGAGATAAGTTACCCAGTGCCATGCCAACCCTCCCTAGTTGCCTCTCATGACATGTATGGTAGGTTAAATTGTTACTACTCTTCTTCCCTTCTGGGCCCAGATAACGTAGATTCTTAAATGTTGAATATACAATGATGAAGATATACACCTCGTAATATATCTAGTTTGGTGTTAGTTGATGATCATCAGCATCACCTTGTGGCATGGCGATATGCTGAAATCTGTATTTATGTCTGTACCTAAGAGTTAAAAGTTGGTTGCATATCCTTTAAAGGACGTAGCAGTCAACTCCAGCATTTTTGGGCTGTTTGTGATTCCTGGGCAAATTTTACATTCTGTAGTTTGCCATTGCTTTCTGAATGATTGGTACTCATACCATTGTATGGAAACCAACGCAAAGCGGTCTGCTTCTAAATCACCGGCAGATGTGTTTTGAACGCAGTGTGCAGGATTGCGAATTGCATTAATAGCTCCTTTGCCACACAGCCAGCAACCTAAGAGACCAGGCGCAATTGAATGCGAGCATTTCCTGACAATCATCCTCATAAACCATGTCCAGGAGGGAAATAAGGATGAAGTTAATGAAGAACAGTACCCCCTACACCTTTCAGCTTAAGAATGGAGGTGGAGGCGGTCAATGCAGCTTTCCGCTGGATGGAGAATACGACACACACACACATCATGATTGTAACTGACTCAGAAAGCATGCTGAGTAGGGTGAGGACAGGCAAGCTTTGTGCAGAGTGGCTTGCTTTGCTTCAGAAGTCACGGGTGACAAGCATCATCTGGATCTTTTCTCCAGGGCATGCTGGTGTGCTGGGGAATGAACAGGCGAACAGATTGGCTGGCTCTGCAAAACTTGGTGGAGTATTGATGCATAAGGCAAACGTGGTTGCGGCCTTGTGGGAGCACGTGTACATCTCGGAGGAGCAAATGGATCACCATGGTCTGGCAAGAATGAGACAGCGAGGGGTGATGAAGGGATCTGGCCAACGATCGATGCTCAGAGGAAAGATGAGACGGACATATAATCAGATTGCTACAGGTACTATTAGTGTTGGAACTCTTCACTGGCTGCTGAGGATGGGGACGGAGTGCTTTATGGGAATGCCCTGATTGCAGTGATCTCGGTTCCTAAATCAATCAATCAATCAATCAATCAGCTGGACTAAAATGTTGACTTCTCGTCCTTGACTTGGGGACGTAAATTACGAGTAACTCTGATACTGAAGTGGATTCACCTAATGTTGAAGAACACAGGTAATAGGGAAAGCTAATCCACACACAAACATCAGCTCAGTGCACTCCCCAGTAGTGGCAACTACTAGTAGCATGTGCACAGACTACGCTTGAGTTCAAAGTGAGAGAAAGAAACAAAATGAAGGACAGTACAGATTTGTAGATGGGAACGGAACATATAATGCACTGTGCACATTACGAACACTCATGGAAGTTAGTTTTTAATTCAGACACAAAAAGACCTGTATTTGTGCTGTGTGGATAACATCAGATGGAAGATGCATTACAGAGATAAAGAACAGAATAGGACAAACAAAAAATATGTTCAATCACACGAAGAACATTTTATGCAATAGGCCCTTGACCTTGGAAATTAGAAAAAGAGTTCTTGCATATCCTTGGAGATGTGGTTTTATAGAAGCATGCTGAAAATTCAGTTGACATCAATAATAAGCAATCTGTACATTTTGAAGGAAAGCTGTCGTAAAGACAACTTATCACAAACATCAGAAAGAAGTAGTCATCATTTCTTGGTCACATTATGAGAAGACAGAAACTGGAACATGTTGTGACAAACCGGAAAGATGTGAGGAAAGGGAGATAGAGGAAGACCACAGGATAAGATTCTTGACTGTCTTGTGTCATGGCACAGAAGGGAGCCAACACAAGAATTAATCCATGCCGCTGGAGATCGTAATTTGTGGAGAGGCATGATCACGCCAGCCAGCAAGGCACTGGATGATGATGATAGATTATACCAAATCATTTGATAAAGTAAAACATAATGGAGGACCGTTGGAGGATATTAAAACTGATTTTAAAAATTTTGGAATAATAAAATAACATATACAAGATACAAGTATCAGCAATAAAAATGGGAAATAAAGTGGGCAAGTATAAACAGATAAAGTAAGACAAGCCTGTGTTTTCTCATCAAATCTTTTCTCACGGGATCTCTTTTTTCTTATAGTGAGATAATAACAGTGAGATCAAAGACAGACCCAAATACAAGTTGCACGTTATAATATAAACAATTTATGATATATACACAACACAGTATTCATAGCTGAAAATTCAAAAGATCTGCACCATTTGTCAGACATGGTAGTAATAAAATAAATAAAATAACAATAAGTGGTCAAGCCATCTGCCTCGCGCTCCGAAGGTGGGTTCGATTCCGGGCTACGACTTTCGGTTCATGAATGCATATTCCTCGGAGACTCCTGGGGATCATCGCTGGAGCTACAGAGTTCGTGATTTGTGTGATGCTTTCGGCAGGCCGCGCTGCGGAAAGAGACCTAGTCATTTGGGATATAACCCAGTGCAATGAAGTTGATCCTCACGACTTTTAAGACTTTTGTTTTTTAAAGTGATAAACAAAATGTTTCATGCCCATTGCAGGGTGTTACAAATCAACCCCAGGTTCATTTTCTAAGCAATTTCACATTCAGTAATTTGCCATTGCTCTCTGAATGAGAAGTCAACATTTAAGTCCAACTGACCGGTGCGGGGAATGCACCCACAGCACACACAAAGTTTAGGAGTGAGCGCTCTTAACCTGTCGGTCATGCTGATTGGAGCATGTACTGAATGAGTTCATGTTGAATGGAGAATGTACTGAATGAGTTAATGTTAAATGGAGGATATACTGAATGACTAAATGTTGAATGGAGGATGTACTGAATGAATTAATGTTGAATGGAGTATGTAGTGAATGAGTTAATGTTGAATGGAGGATGTACTGAATGAGTTAATGTTACAGGAAGGCTCAAAGATGGACATACAGAATATGCCACTTACTTTCTTATTAGCTAGTTCCACTTCCTGCTGCTTCTCAAATTCTAATTCAGTGATCTTTTCCTGAAGAGCTGCCTCTTTCATCTCCAGCTGCTTCCGAAATGCAGTGTCTGCAGCCTGGAGTTGCTCAATGGCCTGTCTGAAAACGATTTACACACCAGCTGACATTTGGTAATCAGGAAAATATCAAATTGGACTTTCATCATTGCTATGTAGACTTCTGATCTCCTACTTAAATCAAACTAGACTTTGATCGTTGCCATTTGGACATCTCATCTCCTTATATTAAACTGGACTTTCATCATTGCCATCT
The DNA here is from genome assembly GCA_963921405.1 of Cepaea hortensis. Lineage (NCBI taxonomy): Eukaryota > Metazoa > Mollusca > Gastropoda > Stylommatophora > Helicidae > Cepaea > Cepaea hortensis. Next base: position 104,244,723 of record OY992876.1, on the reverse strand, counting down.
GGACGTCTCATCTCCTTATATTAAACTGGACTTTCATCGTTGCCATCTGGAAGTCTGATCTCCTTATATTAAACTGGACTTTCATCGTTGCCATCTGGACGTCTCATCTCCTTATATTAAACTGGACTTTCATCGTTGCCATCTGGACGTCTCATCTCCTTATATTAAACCTGACTTTCATCGTTGCCATCTGGACGTCTCATCTCCTTATATTAAACTGGACTTTCATTGTTGCCATCTGGACGTCTCATCTCCTTATATTAAACTGGACTTTCATTGTTGCCATCTGGACATCTCATCTCCTTATATTAAACTGGACTTTCATCGTTGCCATCTGGACGTCTCATCTCCTTATATTAAACCTGACTTTCATCGTTGCCATCTGGACGTCTCATCTCCTTATATTAAACTGGACTTTCATCGTTGCCATCTGGACGTCTCATCTCCTTATATTAAACCTGACTTTAATCGTTGCCATCTGGACGTCTCATCTCCTTATATTAAACTGGACTTTCATCGTTGCCATCTGGACGTCTCATCTCCTTATATTAAACTGGACTTTCATTGTTGCCATCTGGACGTCTCATCTCCTTATATTACACTGGACTTTCATTGTTGCCATCTGGACATCTCATCTCCTTATATTAAACTGGACTTTCATTGTTGCCATCTGGACGTCTCATCTCCTTATATTAAACCTGACTTTAATCGTTGCCATCTGGACGTCTCATCTCCTTATATTAAACTGGACTTTCATCGTTGCCATCTGGACGTCTCATCTCCTTATATTAAACTGGACTTTCATTGTTGCCATCTGGACGTCTCATCTCCTTATATTAAACTGGACTTTCATTGTTGCCATCTGGAAGTCTGATCTCCTTATATTAAACTGGACTTTCATTGTTGCCATCTGGACGTCTCATCTCCTTATATTAAACTGGACTTTCATCGTTGACATCTGGAAGTCTGATCTCCTTATATTAAACTGGACTTTCATCGTTGCCATCTGGACGTCTCATCTCCTTATATTAAACTGGACTTTCATCGTTGCCATCTGGACGTCTCATCTCCTTATATTAAACTGGACTTTCATCGTTGCCATCTGGAAGACTGATCTCCTTATATTAATAAACTGGACTTTCATCGTTGCCATCTGGACGTCTCATCTCCTTATATTAAACTGGACTTTCATCGTTGCCATCTGGACGTCTCATCTCCTTATATTAAACTGGACTTTCATCGTTGCCATCTGGACGTCTCATCTCCTTATATTAAACTGGACTTTCATCGTTGCCATCTGGACGTCTCATCTCCTTATATTAAACTGGACTTTCATCGTTGCCATCTGGACGTCTCATCTCCTTATATTAAACTAGACTTTCATCATTGCCATCTGGACATCTCATCTCCTTATATTAAACTGGACTATCATCGTTGCCATCTGGACGTCTCATTTCCTTATATTAAACCTGACTTTCATCGTTGCCATCTGGACGTCTCATCTCCTTATATTAAACTGGACTTTCATCGTTGCCATCTGGACGTCTCATCTCTTTATATTAAACTGGACTTTCATTGTTGCCATCTGGACGTCTCATCTCCTTATATTAAACTAGACTTTCATCATTGCCATCTGGACATCTCATCTCCTTATATTAAACTGGACTATCATCGTTGCCATCTGGACGTCTCATTTCCTTATATTAAACCTGACTTTCATCGTTGCCATCTGGACGTCTCATCTCCTCCTTAGAATGTCTCAGAATCGTGTTACAGCTGCTCATGCCAGTTTGGTGTTGGTTTATCATCATCATGTGCCATGCTGATAAGAGTGGGTGGTCATATTTCGCCATCTCACAAGATCACCAGAGTTGTGGATCAGCTCTCTGTTCATTTTCTGACCATGCCATGTGGCCAAGCCATCCAGATATTTACTTCTCTGTCTTCCCCTTGTTCTTTCCCTCTCAATCTTGCCAGTTGTCACCAAGTTTTCTAGTTTATTACTTCTCATGATGTGTCCAAAACATCTTGACTGTGACGTCTAATTTCTCTAATAAGTTTACAGTTTTGATTTGTTTCTTGTAGGACTTGCTCATTTTTTTTTTGGTCTGTCCATGCTATTCTTTGCATTTGCTTCAGAAACCACATTTCCACTGCCATTAGATGTTTTTTCAGCTTGTCAGTTCATTGTCAACGTTTCACATCTATACAAAAGTACAGGTTCTATATAGTACTTCAACACTCTTTTTCTTGTTGCAAATGACATCTTTTTTATCAGTCGCCATGGCGAATCTTGTTCTAATCTCTTCAAGGCATTGTCTCTCAGATGTTATGACTGGTTCTAGATTCACTTGTTTATGAATATTCTCATTTACCTATATATTTCTGTCTTCTTAAAACTGTCCACTAACAATTTAATTCTAACTGGTGTTGGTTCACTGGTCTTCTTACATTCCTTACTACTTCATCTTCTTCATATACCTTCAGATGCCAGCCCGAATATCTCTATAATTTTCTGTTCTGCATGTTGCACAGATAGCCTTAGTAGAGTGCTGGCTAGATGATTAGAAAACTTAGACGTCGACAGTCAAAACATTTTGGCCACATTATGAGAAGAAATAAATTGGAGAACTTGATGACAACTGGCAAGATCGAGTGGAAGAGAACAAGGGGAAGGCAGAAAAGTAAATACCTGGATGGTTTGGCAACATGGCATAGTTGAGACAAGAACACAGAGTGGATCCACGACTCTAGTGATCAAGTGAGATGGCGAATCATGACCGCTCACGCTTATCGGCCTGGCACATGATGATGATGATGAGATGCTCGCCTGCCAGCCCGGTGATCCTGGGTTTGAATCCCCATCTGTGCAGATTTTAATCACTGACCTGGGTTCCCAGGCCGAGCCAGCATAAAATGACTACCAAGAAATGTCTTAGGAAGTAAAGGCAGCCTCGTCACACCGACCACATCTGCGGCAACTGGTCTATAAATATAGGGATCTTTCCTCACCACACTGACCACATTAGCGGCAACTGGTCTATAAATATAGGGATCTTTCCTCGCCACACCGACCACATCAGCAACAACTGGTCTATAAATATAGGGATCTTTCCTCGTCACACCGACCACATTAGCGGCAACTGGTCTATAAATATAGGGGTCTTTCCTCGTCACACCGACCACATCAATGGCAACTGGTCTATAAATATAGGGATCTTTCCTCGCCACACCGACCACATCAGCAGCAACTGGTCTATAAATATAGGGGTCTTTCCTCGTCACACCGACCACATCAGTGACAACTGGTCTATAAATATAGGGGTCTTTCCTCACCACACCGACCACATCAGCGACAACTGGTCTATAAATATAGGGGTCTTTCCTCACCACACCAACCACATCAGCGGCAACTGGTATATAAATATAGGGGTCTTTCCTCGTTACACCAAACACATCAGCGGCAACTGGTCTATAAATATAGGTGTCTTTCCTCATCACACCGACCACATCAGTGGCAACTGGTCTATAAATATAGGGGTCTTTTCTCGCCACACCGACCACATCAGCAGCAACTGGTCTATAGATATATGGGTCTTTCCTCATCACACCGACCACATCAGTGGCAACTAGTCTATAAATATATGGGTCTTTCCTCGCCACATTGACCACATCAGCGGCAACTGGTCTATAAAAATAGGGTTCTTTCCTCGTCACACCGACCACATCAGTGGCAACTAGTCTATAAATATATGGGTCTTTCTTCGGCACACCAACCACATCAGCAGCAACTGGTCTATAAATATATGGGTCTTTCCTCGTCACACCGACCACATCAGCGGAACTGGTCTATAAATATATGGGTCTTTCCTCGTCACACCGACCACATCAACTGGTCTATAAATATAGGGATCTTTCCTCGCCACACCGACCACATCAGCAGCAACTGGTCTATAAATATAGGGGTCTTTCCTCGTCACACCGACCACATCAATGGCAACTGGTCTATAAATATAGGGGTCTTTCCTCACCACACCGACCACATCAGCAACAACTGGTCTATAAATATAGGGGTCTTTCCTCACCACACCGACCACATCAGTGGCAACTGGTCTATAAATATAGGGGTCTTTCCTCGTTACACCAAACACATCAGCGGCAACTGGTCTATAAATATAGGTGTCTTTCCTCATCACACCGACCACATCAGCGGCAACTGGTCTATAAATATAGGGGTCTTTTCTCATCACACCGACCACATCAGCAGCAACTGGTCTATAGATATATGGGTCTTTCCTCATCACACCGACCACATCAGTGGCAACTAGTCTATAAATATATGGGTCTTTCCTCGCCACACTGACCACATCAGCGGCAACTGGTCTATAAAAATAGGGTTCTTTCCTCGTCACACCGACCACATCAGTGGCAACTAGTCTATAAATATATGGGTCTTTCTTCGGCACACCAACCACATCAGCAGCAACTGGTCTATAAATATATGGGTCTTTCCTCATCACACCAACCACATCAGCGGAACTGGTCTATAAATATATGGGTCTTTCCTCGTCACACCGACCACATCAACGGCAACTGGTCTATAAATATAGGGATCTTTCTTCGCCACACCGACCACATCAGCAGCAACTGGTCTATAAATATAGGGGTCATTCCTCATCACATCGACCACATAAGTGGCAACTGGTCTATAAATATAGGGGTCTTTCCTCACCACACCGACCACATCAGCGGCAACTGGTCTATAAATATAGGGGTCTTTCCTCGTTACACCAAACACATCAGCGGCAACTGGTCTATAAATATAGGTGTCTTTCCTCATCACACTGACCACATCAGCGGCAACTGGTCTATAAATATAGGGTCTTTCCTCGCCACACTGACCACATCAGCGGCAACTGGTCTATAAAAATAGGGTTCTTTCCTCGTCACACCGACCACATCAGTGGCAACTAGTCTATAAATATATGGGTCTTTCTTCGGCACACCAACCACATCAGCAGCAACTGGTCTATAAATATAGGGGTCTTTCCTCACCACACCAACCACATCAGCGGCAACTGGTATATAAATATAGGGGTCTTTCCTCGTTACACCAAACACATCAGCGGCAACTGGTCTATAAATATAGGTGTCTTTCCTCATCACACCGACCACATCAGTGGCAACTGGTCTATAAATATACGGGTCTTTTCTCGCCACACCGACCACATCAGCAGCAACTGGTCTATAGATATATGGGTCTTTCCTCATCACACCGACCACATCAGTGGCAACTAGTCTATAAATATATGGGTCTTTCCTCGCCACATTGACCACATCAGCGGCAACTGGTCTATAAAAATAGGGTTCTTTCCTCGTCACACCGACCACATCAGTGGCAACTAGTCTATAAATATATGGGTCTTTCTTCGGCACACCAACCACATCAGCAGCAACTGGTCTATAAATATATGGGTCTTTCCTCGTCACACCGACCACATCAGCGGAACTGGTCTATAAATATATGGGTCTTTCCTCGTCACACCGACCACATCAACTGGTCTATAAATATAGGGATCTTTCCTCGCCACACCGACCACATCAGCAGCAACTGGTCTATAAATATAGGGGTCTTTCCTCGTCACACCGACCACATCAATGGCAACTGGTCTATAAATATAGGGGTCTTTCCTCACCACACCGACCACATCAGCAACAACTGGTCTATAAATATAGGGGTCTTTCCTCACCACACCGACCACATCAGCGGCAACTGGTCTATAAATATAGGGGTCTTTCCTCGTTACACCAAACACATCAGCGGCAACTGGTCTATAAATATAGGTGTCTTTCCTCATCACACCGACCACATCAGCGGCAACTGGTCTATAAATATAGGGGTCTTTTCTCATCACACCGACCACATCAGCAGCAACTGGTCTATAGATATATGGGTCTTTCCTCATCACACCGACCACATCAGTGGCAACTAGTCTATAAATATATGGGTCTTTCCTCGCCACACTGACCACATCAGCGGCAACTGGTCTATAAAAATAGGGTTCTTTCCTCGTCACACCGACCACATCAGTGGCAACTAGTCTATAAATATATGGGTCTTTCTTCGGCACACCAACCACATCAGCAGCAACTGGTCTATAAATATATGGGTCTTTCCTCATCACACCAACCACATCAGCGGAACTGGTCTATAAATATATGGGTCTTTCCTCGTCACACCGACCACATCAACGGCAACTGGTCTATAAATATAGGGATCTTTCCTCGCCACACCGACCACATCAGCAGCAACTGGTCTATAAATATAGGGGTCATTCCTCATCACATCGACCACATAAGTGGCAACTGGTCTATAAATATAGGGGTCTTTCCTCACCACACCGACCACATCAGCGGCAACTGGTCTATAAATATAGGGGTCTTTCCTCGTTACACCAAACACATCAGCGGCAACTGGTCTATAAATATAGGTGTCTTTCCTCATCACACTGACCACATCAGCGGCAACTGGTCTATAAATATAGGGTCTTTCCTCGCCACACTGACCACATCAGCGGCAACTGGTCTATAAAAATAGGGTTCTTTCCTCGTCACACCGACCACATCAGTGGCAACTAGTCTATAAATATATGGGTCTTTCTTCGGCACACCAACCACATCAGCAGCAACTGGTCTATAAATATATGGGTCTTTCCTCGTCACACCTACCACATCAGCGGAACTGGTCTATAAATATATGGGTCTTTCCTCGTCACGCCAACCACATCAACGGCAACTGGTCTATAAATATATGGGTCTAGCGCCATATCCCTGATGTACTTCACAGCGTGTGAACAGGACGTTTAATCTGTTGCACACTTGCTGCTGGTGTCTAGTTGTCAGTTGACCAGTTCCACAGTGGCACTCACCAGTTTCCCCAGTCCTTAGTCTACCGAACAGGTTGTGTCTCAGCCTGTTTTGTCCTGGGCAGATTCTGCAGGCTATAACCTGTTCACTGGGGGAGGTGGTAATGTGTGCCATCTTTCTGGTAGTCCGGATGCTTGTTGCACTTTCTTATGAATGGCATTATGCTGCCTGGGGTAGACACTTGGGACCATCACTAACACAGGGATCATCGTCATCAACACTGGGACCATCATCATTATTAACACTGGGACCTTCATAAACAATGGAATCATCATTATCATCATCAACACCGAGACCATCATCATCAACACCGGGACCATCATCATCAATGGGACCATCATCATCAACAATGGGACCATCATCATCAACAATGGGGCCATCATCATCAACAATGGGACCATCATCATCAACAATGGGACCATCATCACCAACACTGTGATCATCATAATCAACACCAAGACCATCATCATCAACACTGAGACCATCATCATCAACAATGGGACCATCATCATCAACAATGGGACCATCATCATCAACAATGGGATCATCATCAACAATGAGACCATCATCAACAATGGGACCATCATCATCAACAATGGGACCATCATCATCAACAATGGGACCATCATCATCAACAATGGGACCATCATCATCAACAATGGGACCATCATCATCAACAATGGGATCATCATTAACACTGAGATCATCATCACCAACACTGTGATTATCATCATCAACACTGAGACCATCATCACCAACACTGGGATCATCATCACCAACACTATGATCATCATCATCAACACTGAGACCATCATCATCAACACTGAGACCATCATCACCAACACTGGGATCATCATCACCAACACTGTGATCATCATCACCAACACTGTGATCATCACCAACACTGGGATCATCATCACCAACACTGTGATCATCATCATCAACACTGAGACCACCATCACCAACACTGGGATCATCATCACCAACACTGTGATCATCATCACCAACACTGAGACCATCATCATCAACACTGAGACCATCATCACCAACACTGTGATCATCATCACCAACACTGTGATCATCATAATCAACACCGAGACCATCATCATCAACACCGAGACCATCATCATCAATGGGATCATCAACAATGGGACCATCATCATCAACAATGGGACCATCATCATCAACAATGGGATCATCATCATCAACAATGGGATCATCATTAACACTGAGATCATCATCACCAACACTGTGATTATCATCATCAACACTGAGATCATCATCACCAACACTGGGATCATCATCACCGACACTATGATCATCATCATCAACACTGAGACCATCATCATCAACACTGAGACCATCATCACCAACACTGGGATCATCATCACCAACACTGTGATCATCATCACCAACACTGTGATCATCACCAACACTGGGATCATCATCATCAACACTGATCATCATCATCAACACTGAGACCACCATCACCAACACTGGGATCATCATCACCAACACTGTGATCATCATCACCAACACTGAGACCATCATCATCAACACTGAGACCATCATCACCAACACTGGGATCATCATCACCAACACTGTGATCATCATAATCAACACCGAGACCATCATCATCAACACCGAGACCATCATCATCAATGGGATCATCAACAATGGGACCATCATCATCAACAATGGGATCATCATCAACAATGAGACCATCATCATCAACAATGGGATCATCATCAACAATGGGACCATCATCATCAACAATGGGATCATCATCAACAATGAGACCATCATCATCAACAATGGGATCATCATTAACACTGAGATCATCATCACCAACACTGTGATCATCATCATCAACACTGGGATCATCATCACCAACACTGAGATCATCATCACCAACACTGTGATATCATCACCAACACTGGGATCATCATCACCAACACTGTGATCATCATCACCAACACTGGGATCATCATCATCAACACTGGGATCATCATCACCAACACTGGGATCAAGATCACCAACACTGGAACCATCACCAACAACAACTATAATATCCTGGCATAGTGTACACTTTTCTTTAACAAAGACCACTGCATCCATACATGCACAGACACACACACTCAAACATGATGGTATCCTTGCCGAAGTGTTCAAGGCACATCCCTCACAATCCCACGGTTGTGGGTTCATTTTGAGGCTGTCACGCAGGCCATGAGTGCAATTTTCTGGAGACCCCTAGAAAGAGGGCGGCTATCACTGGAGCTATGGAGTTTGTGCTATGTGTGATGCTCTAGGCCAGTGGTTTGCCATTCTGCGGAGAGACTATCCAAATGGGGTAAAGCCTGGTGCAATTAAGTCAATCCTCTTATGGCTGAATAGATAAGAACATGTGTTCTTTGCCATATAGCGTACAGACGGAATGACATCATAGAAAGTATGTAAAAATCCTATAAGCCGAAAACCCCATAGAGAAACTAGGAGACAAGTTGTCAACAGCGAAAACGTCACACTGACGTCGATTAACAACAAACAGACTGGCAGGGATGATCAAAGAAGAAAGCAGGGCAATTTTGATCCTGGAGCAATTTAGTGTCGCTAGGGACTGGTTGGCATTTATCAATGGCTATAAAGATAACAACAGATGGAAGAATGTTGTAGAAGATCGATAGCGCCACATATTAAGTACGGGCAGGAACCTAGACATAATCTATGCAGCAGCGAAGCCAGACTGAGTGAATGGAAAGAAGGATGTATACGGATGTATAGAAGCAATGGTGAACACTTTGTGAAGAACAGGTTTGATTGTCCTTAGAATATGTATTCTTGTAACAATAACTTAAATACCCGCCTGGCAATAACAGGCAATTTAAGGATTCAAGATGATATTGATTGCAACAAACATTGTCAGCTGTAGTATTAAGCAGCGTTCATTATTGGTGAAGCCAGAAGTCTGCTTCGTCTTTTACGTTCACAGTTGAGGCTCCAGTTTGCTGTCACTTTTGCTAGTTGTCGTTGAGCCAAATGTATGTACACCAGCTGTTGGTTTCGTGCATTTATAGATAAGGTATGCTAATAATGAGGAGTCAACAGTATGGCATTCTTAAACATCCGGTGTACCGATGCAGAGATAAGGGGTTCAACCCCCTACACCAGACAGTTGGACTAAAATGTTGACTTCTCATCCTTGACTTGGGGACGCTAATTACAAGTACCACTGTAGTCAGAGTAGGTTCGCCTGATGGCAAGGGACACCCATTAATAGGGAAAGCTAATCCACATGCAAAATTTAGTCCAGTGCTACAAGAAGTAGCATGTATGGACTGCTTGAATTCAAAGCAGGCGAGCGCAAAATAAAAAAAAAACCACGTTGAAACACTCAAACAAAACAAAGAGTGATGCAAACAAATCAACACACAAGCACATGCTCTCTGTGTGTGTCATGATTAGCTGAAACAATGTCAGTCACCAAATGAATACAGCTGTCTAAGAAACATTGATAAACATACAGGAAACCTACTTGGCTTGTTTCAGCGCTGTGTCGCGTTCAGCAATCAGCTGAACCTCTTTCTGAGTCCAGTTATTTTTCATCTGGATTACCTGTTGCTCCAGGTGACCAATCAGCTCCGATTTCTCTTTCCATCTCGCGCTCAGGGCACTGGAGATATAGAACTCAGTTTCATCTCACAGACAAGCAGATAGCCAGGTATAAAATATGTATTATAGTGGCTTTAATGAGAAGGGGGTAACATGTATTTTGACAAGGGTTAATTTGGAGCGGAAGTTGTATGCATGCACTATCAAACTGTACGTTGACCTTGCTTTCTAGAATGGCTACTAGAGATGTTTCTGTGAAGAACAGATGGCAGGGAAGAGAGCTAGTCACCTTTACATCACCATCACCTCATATTTCTGACTGTTCTATCTGATCTGTTATGGGAATGAGATGTTAGGAGTGGGGGAGCGTGGGGGGAAGAGACACCAACAACTACAACTCGCTTAAGACAGAAATCACAGCTTGATTTCAGAAATCACAGCTTGATTTCAGAAATCACAGCTTCATCTAAGGGTCATAGCTTGATCTCCGAAATCACAGCTTCCTCTCAGAAATCACAACTTCATTTCAGAAATCACATCTTCATCTCAGAAATCACAGCTTCATCTCAGAAATCACAGCTTCATCTCATGTAAGGGATGTCAGGACATAATCAATTAATCAATCACACACCATCTCTGCATTGAAGTGCCATCTCCACATTGAAGGTTAGTCTCCAACATCCTCTGTCCTGTTGCATGGTGAGTTTACACACAATTTTTCTAGCAGATCTCTTGATGTTGTCCATCCACTTGTAACACTGTGTTCTGCTTGCATGCTTTCACTCAACCTGTCCCTCCAGCACAGCACATCCTTTAACAAGAAGTTGCCTCTCTTTATATCAAAGCTCCATGTGAGTCATTACTTTCTCTTCCATGGTGGTTAGCATTATGTTTTGCTACGTGTGCCATGTAAGTGCCCACACTGATCAACAAATCTCTTCATCTGCCCAGGGGACATCCTGCATGCACATACTAGTCAGGCGATCTAAGAGAGAATCAACAAAACAAAACTCCTCTATGAGGTCAGCATGGCCTAATGGATAAGAATGCGTGTTCTTATACATCAGGTGTGCAGATGCTGAGGTAAGGGGTTCAACCCCTACATTGGGCAGTTGGGCTAAAATGTTGACCTATCGTCCTTGATGTAAATTACAAGTACCTCTGAAGTCAGAGTGTGTTGCCTGATGGTGAGGGACACTGTTAACAAGGAAAGCTAATCCACACACAAAATTCAGTCCAGCACTACTAGAAGTAGTGTGTATGGACTACGATTGAGTTCAAAGCAAGCAACTGCAAAAAACAAAAAACAAAAAAAAAACAACAAAGAAATCTGTGAGGAAGTCTACCAAGAACCACATTTTGTTCGTTGTGAGACTGCACTAACTGCACACCCCATGTGTTTTAATTGTTGCAGCTAAAGTATTATTCATTTATTAACATCATAAGATATATAATGGTGCCGTATACACCTCACAAGATGCAACGAAATATGCCAGGCAATAAATCGTGCAATATTTTGTTTGTAACTTCTCTGTTTACACCCTCTACCACTGTAAGATGGAGGCACGGAGAGGGATGTTAAACACATCAAACAAGTAACTACCTGTGATTGTCCTTGGATTCCTTCAGCTCTCGATGGAGATCTGATACTTGTTGCTTTAATGCATCCTTGCGAAACATGGCCTTGTCAAGAAGTTCCTTAAAAAGTAACAAATTATGGACTTGCTTTATGTTGAAAACATAAATTATAGTTGTCACCAAGAAGAAAGAAATGTCACAATATAACAAGTAACAATGTCCAAGTAAGTGGGACAATTCTTATAATGATGAATCCATACAACGTTTCAGAAGAGTCATAACATCCAATGTAAGGTGCCTTATAGAGATTAAAACAAGAATTGCTATGGTTGGAGCAGCTTTTAGCAAGATGGGAAACAAACTGACCAATAAAAAGCTGTCAGTTTCAATGAGAAAAAGAGTGTTGAAGTGCTACATAGAACCCATACTGTTGTATGCATATGACAGATAGACAATAAGCAGGCAAGCTGAGAAGCATCAAATGGCAGTGGATATGTGGTTTCTGAGGGATACGCAAAGAATGCTAATGAACAGATAAATGAAAGAGACAATCCAAGATGAAACAAATAGAAACTAGAAACTGAATTACAGAAATTAGATGTAGATCGTCAGCGATTTTATTTTGGCTTGGCTACATGACATAGTTGGAACAAGAACACAGACCTGATCCAAGATTCTGGTGATCATGTGACTTTCGATCTTCCGCTAATTCCCTTCCTTCATGCATTTTCATGCTCAGAGTGTCTGTAGTGTAGTGTATCCGCCATCTCAGAGTGTCTGTAGTGTAGTGTATCCGCCGTCTAAGCCAAGATGACATTTGACGTATATTTTCCTTTCTGGGTCAGGATACTGTTTATGATGAGCTAAACATTTTCCCATAATGATGAACTAAAGATTTCCACTTACTGATGAACTAAAGATTTCCACATAATGATACACTAAAAATGTTCACATAATGATCCACTAAAAATGACCACATAATGATCAACTAAACATTTCCACATAATGACAGCAACTTCTGCAAAGAACTTGCTAAATAATGATTTTTGTGTGTGTGCTAGTGAAAGATAGAAGCAGAAGTAAGATTGTCTTATAAACAGATTACAAGACGTTGACTTACAAGTATACTGATAAATAGCACATCTCTGAAACAAGAAGAATTCAAATATCTTGAATGTATGATAACACAGAAGATGGCAGAACAGACAGAGAAATCAAAATCAGTGACAAAAAGCAAGAGTGCTTATATATCAACAGGCTCCCATACCAAAACATCCCAATGTACCTGTGTCCGCAAAACAACAGATAATAAATAGTATATTACACCAACCCTATGCTACCAATGTCAAACTTGGGCATTATCCAAATCACACTTGCGCCAAATTAACACCTATGAGATGAGATGCTTGAGGAGAGCTGCCAGCTTAACTATCCAAGATCAAGCAAGAAATGATATTATCAGACAGACAGTGCGATCAACACCTTGTTGTGCCACATATACTGAAAGACAGAAAGTCAAATGATTTGGCCATCTCGTTAGAATGCAACACCAATTATCAGCACTGGTCCTATATCAAAGAAGATCTGCTACGAGAGCAAGATGATGCTCGAGAAGAAAATGGATTGACAACATTAACGACGTACAGTCACACGGAATGACACTATCCAGTGCTGCCCATTGGGCGCTAGAGCGCAAATTATTCCTCCCCATGACGGCAAAAGTTGAAGATGATGATGACTTATAAACGTGCTTAAATTAAGTTTTCTAAGGGGGCTGGCTGTTGCCGAGATGATCCTGGAGTCTCAGTAAAACACAAATTATGACACAGAAGCTCAACTAAAGGAAAAAAACACACACAGAAACATGTTCACATGTTACCAATGTCTTTATCAATAAACAACAAAATCAACACACACAAAAAAGACCAAGAATACTTAACTCAAGATCTGAAAATCAGATCCTGAGATAACTATTTTATTTTTGTCTGATTTTTTGTTGATAATTTGTCTTGTATGTTGATGGAATCTTATGATCAAAACCATTCAACTGTATATGTGTGTGGTTGTCCTTTCTTCGACATTCCTCATCATATTTTCATTAATTGTTTTAAAATATAAAAATATGTTTTATTGAAACATGTCCTGATATTTGCATGCTTACCCTCGTATCATCCAATGCAGCTTTCAATTCTGATTGTTGATTTTCGAGAGATCTCTGTATTGCCAAGCTTTCCTCCCTGGTGGCTTTAATTGTTTCTTCTCGTTCAACTAGAGCCTACAGAATGTAATGAAGAAGTTGAAATCACAGTATCCTCTTCATGTAAAATATTTACTAAGTTGAGATACTAGTTATTATTTTTCAAATATATTTTAAACACATTCTGAAATTCATTTAAAATAATAACTGAAGTTAAGATACTAGTTATTGGTTTACAAATATATTTTAAATACATTCAAATGTTCATTTAAAGTTTTTACTGAAGTTAAGATACTAGTTATAGTTTCACAAATATATTGGAACCTTTGAACCCTGGGATTCCTGGATAATTACCTGTTTTTTGGCATTAATAATATTTCAATATTTCCACATGAAAAAGACATTATTTCTAGACAAAAATCATTGGTAAACAACAACAAGAAACATAGAACATTTTTCTAAGTGATTAAAAACAATCATATTTATACAATTGGATCGGTTCATCCTGTGCATTACGAAGTCATCCTTCTATGTGTTCCCCCATAACTTGGGAAGGGGTAACTGGCACATCACAATGGAAATTTCCGACAAGTTGTTTGCAAAGTGTTTCAATGTACATATGGAAGGTTGTCTTCCTTTTTCCAGGAACTGCTGGTACTAATTCTCCATGTATGATGTAGCTATTGAAAATTGCCCACATGCAGAATTCGAGGCCACCAGTGGTGTAGAATTCGAGGCC
Source organism: Cepaea hortensis (assembly GCA_963921405.1). Classification (NCBI taxonomy): domain Eukaryota; kingdom Metazoa; phylum Mollusca; class Gastropoda; order Stylommatophora; family Helicidae; genus Cepaea; species Cepaea hortensis. The sequence goes on along the minus strand of OY992876.1, from coordinate 104,229,670 downwards.
ACCAGTGGTGACGTCTGCAGCGTTGAAGTCGTGTTAGCTGATCATTTTTATTGGTCAGCTGGTTGCCAATTAACAGTGAGATGTAAACAAAACATGTGGAAGCCGGTATTCCGGCTCGTGGGGTTCAAAGGGTTAAATATATCCTGAAGCTCATTTAAAATGTTCACTGAAGATAAGATACTAGCTGCAGGTCCGCATGGCCAAATGGATAAGAACGGTGTTCTTAAACATCCGGTGTGCTGATGCCGAGGTTAGCGGTTCATCCCCTACACCGGCCAGCGGGACTAAAATGTTGACCTGTCGTCCTTGACTTGGGGACGTTAATTACAAGTACCTCTGAAGTCGGAGTGGGTTTGTCTGATGGTGAGGGACACTGTTAATAGGGAAAGCTAACCCACATGTAAAGTTCAGTCCATTGCTACTATAAAAATGGTGTGCATGGACTACACTTTAGTTCAAAGCGAGAAAGCGAAAAAAAAAAAAAAGATACTAGCTATCGTCTTACAAATATATTTTAAATACATTTTGTTCAGTTAAGTGTTAACTGAAGATACCAGCTATTGTTTTACAAATATATTTTAAATACACTCTGATTTTCATGTAACTTTTCATTGAAGGTAAGATACTAGCGATTGTTTTACAAATATATTGTAACTATATGTGCAATGAACACATCCTCAAAACTGTCATATGTCAACACAAATGGAGTATCTCACCTCTTTCAATTTGCGAATTGTTTCTGTTTGGTCATCAACAATTTTGGTTTTAATCTTCACTGCATCAGTCTCACGCTGAAAGGTAATAATCTGGTTTTGATATTTAGTAAAAACAACAAAACTACATTTGCGCACGCACGCACGCACACAAATACAAGCAAATTTGACAAATTTATGAGAGAAGACAAATATATTATCATTCCAGCCTATTCTAGTCCCCTTACAAAAATATTTACAAAACAGCTCCAACAAAACAAAGAATACTTAAAAACAAACATTTTAAATATGATTGGAAAAAAATGAGATGCAGTAAATATATGCATTAATCCAGCCTAAACCAGGAAGATAAGTTGGTGTTTGGGAGTTCATGCACTGTGTCGAGATTCTCCTTGTGTGATATGTGGGGAGAGATAACTTATGGAGGTAGTTGCCTGCAATAAAAACAATCCTTTACAAACAAACAAACAAAGCTCTACTTCTGATCTACTAACCATCTCTGTGTTGTGGATGCAATTCAAAATCCTGCATACCCCGTTTGAAACATAGCTGCGGGAAATTCAGCAGCAGACTATGTAGTGTTGGTTTTCATACAATGGTATGAGTTCTGGTCGTTCAGAAATCAATGGCAAACTACTGAACGTAAATTTGACAAGAAATCACAAACAGCCAAAATATGCTGGGATTAGACTGTGACGTCCTGTAAAGAATATGTAACTAACATTTACCTATTTCTCATCACGCTGCTTATCCCATAGCATCTTATTCTTCGTTTGATACTTTGTATGTGATGGACAGAACTGCGTTGAACCTGTTTACCGGAAAGCTGCGATATTTGCACCCTTCAGCCAAGATATCTGACTTCTTGGAATCTGTTGACCGAGTTAGCCTTTCAGGGAAGTTTCATAGGACATGCCATGGCCTGAGAGTGGTGATGTTATCTTCGCCCATCCACTGACAGGTGATGTCTACCACCAAACCCATCTAGAACAGCTGCTTGCATGCCGGCAGACCCTCAAGGGAAGGCAGGTATAGGCATGGGCACTCCCCTCCATCCGAGGAGACTTCTATACATCCCTCAAGGGAAGGCAGGTATAGGACAGACATGGGCACTTCCCTCCATCCGAGGAGACTTCTATACATCCCTCAAGGGAAGGCAGGTATAGGCATGGGCACTCCCCTCCATCCAAGGAGACTTCTATACATCCCTCAAGGGAAGGCAGGTATAGGACATGGGCACTCCCCTCCATCCGAGGAGACTTCTATACATCATTCAAGGGAAGGCAGGTATAGGCATGGGCACTCCCCTCCATCCAAGGAGACTTCTATACATCCCTCAAGGGAAGGCAGGTATAGGACATGGGCACTCCCCTCCATCCGAGGAGACTTCTATACATCCCTCAAGGGAAGGCAGGTATAGGACATGGGCACTCCCCTCCATCCAAGGAGACTTCTATACATCCCTCAAGGGAAGGCAGGTATAGGACATGGGCACTCCCCTCCATCCGAGGAGACTTCTATACATCCCTCAAGGGAAGGCAGGTATAGGACATGGGCACTCCCCTCCATCCGAGGAGACTTCTATACATCCCTCAAGGGAAGGCAGGTATAGGACATGGGCACTCCCCTCCATCCGAGGAGACTTCTATACATCCCTCAAGGGAAGGCAGGTATAGGACATGGGCACTCCCCTCCATCCAAGGAGACTTCTATAGATGCAGAGCTAACACATGATGCTTTGGTACTGGGCTCAGTTCCTGCATCTGATGATTTCTGTATTTCTGTGTGTGTGGGTGGGTGGGGTGGGTATTTGGGTGGGTGGGGTGGGTATTTGGGAGTGTTGGGGTGGGTGGGGGTGGGGGATGTGTCTGGGTGGATGGAGGGGGTGTGTGTGTATGGGTGGGTGGGGGTTGTGTGTGGGTGGATGGGGTGTGTGTGGGTGAGAGGGGATGTGTGGGTGGGTGAGGGATGTGTCTCATAACATGTAATATGCATTGTTTATGTTTACAACATTCATTTGACAATGTATTCTCCTATGTGAAGGTATCATGCACTATTGATGAATGAAAGATGAGTAATTGGAAGGGCCGAATGTAAGACGGGCCTGCGTGCCCAATTTGTAACCCTTTTAAAATAAAGTTGAATTGAATTCCTGACAGTTCATGGTGCTTCCTTTCTACTGTTGGTATCTTCTTGATAGTTCAAGGTGCTTCCTGCCTACGGTTTGTATCTTCTTGATAGTTCATGGTGCTTCCTATTGTTTGTATCTTCATGATAGTTCATGGTGCTTGCACTCTATTGTTTGTATCTTCTTGATAGTTCTTGGTGCTTCCTCTCTATTGTTTTGTCTTCTTGATAGTTCATGGTGCTTCTTCTCTATTGTTTGTGTCTTCCTGATAGTTCATGGTGCTTCCTCTCTACTGTTTGTATCTTCTTGACAGTTCATGGTGCTTCCTGTCAATTGCAGTCTTTTACTTGCATCTTCTATCTAACAATGACAGCTAAGAAAGACGAGGAGTTCATACCTCCAACTGCTTCTTCAACGTCCCAATCTCTGTGTTTAGCGCTTCTATCTTGGCCTCCAGTCTGCCCCTGTCTTGGGACAATGATGCACCTGGGAGAATACAGGAGATGAATTTGACACACGTCAGGTACCTGTGCAATCTTACAGATACAGAAGTTGGGCTTTAAAGATGGTATCTGATTCAGACATGACATGACTGTCTTAGTGCTGACTGACTGTACTTGATTCAGGAATGACTATCTTAATTATGAGTGGACTTAATTAAGGGATGACTTATCTGAATTCTGAATGACTGTATTTGATTCAGGAATTACTATATCTCAATTACGAATGACAGTTCTTGATTCAGGAATTACTATACCTCAATTATGAATGACTATTTGATTCAGGAATTACTATATCTCAATTATGAATGACTGTATTTGATTAAGGAATTACTATATCTCAATTATGAATGACTATTTGATTCAGGAATTACTATATCTCAATTATGAATGACTGTATTTGATTAAGAAATTACTATATCTCAACTATGAATGACTGTATTTGATTCAGAAATTACTATATCTCAATTATTAATGACTATTTGATAAAGGAATTACTATATGAATGGCTGTATTTGATTGAGAATTGAAAATAAAAAGATAAAAAATTGTCCCATAGCAGTTTTACAATGTAGGAATGGCTGTATTTTAATTCTGAAGGATCGTATTTAATTAATAAATGACCACAGTATCTTAATGATGATTAACTGTATTTGATTCATAAATGACTATCTTAATTCTGAATGATTGTATTTAACTGAGCAATCACTGCATCATAATATTGAATGATTGCAGTTAATTGAGGAATGACTGCATCTTTTACTGAATTAACTACTGAACATAAACTTTCCAAGAAATCACAAAAAGCCAATAAATGCTGGAGTTGACTGCGAGTCCTGTAAAAGATATGCAACTAATTTTTAAAAAAAATACTGAATGATTGTATTTCCTTGAGGAATTACTGCATCTGAATACTGAATGATTGTATTTAATTGAGAAACTACTACATCTTAATACTGAATTATTGTATTTAAATGAGGATTAAGTGTATCTTAATTCTGACTTATTGTATTTATGCAGCAGCCTCCCATGTGTCTGTGTTGATGTCGAAATACATAAGTGCAGTTTTAAGAGTATCATTATAATGTGTGTTTTTTCCTTGGGCACTGATGGATCTTTCCCTATGCTGTAGCTCACCATAAAACATTTTCATTTTAAGCCAATCAGCCAGCATGGATACCAGGTGCCCATCCCAACAACTCTGGTGTGTCTTTAGTGTCTTAGATGCTTGGCAGGTCTGCCCTGTCAAGAACTTGTCTATTTGGGATCATCAGAGAGGGAAATAACTATGAAACCTTGAAAAAGCATAAGTGTACTACTTTCAAACAGTGGAATAGGCCAGTGAGTAACAAAAAACTTTGTTCGTTCTATACTATTTGTTTGTTCTATAGTGTTAATTTGTTCTATAGTATTTGTTCGCTCTATAGTATTTGTTCATACTATTTTATGCTCTTAACCAAATGTAAAATGTATGACGCCATATTATGATTGGCTGGTTTCACAGGGAAGAGCCATTTACACAGTACATGTTGCCCAGGATTCACAGAGATAAAAGAGTTAACAGATATGTGATAAAACTAAAAGAAATGACTAAGGTAATGGCCAGAAAGTACTATGAGTAATGAATGTTTGTCAATAATACCTTGCTGCGCAAGTTCCTGACCCCAAAGTTTTCTCTCTGCCTTCAGTCCTTCAATCACTGACTCCTGTGTCTGGATTGTGGCCTGGAGCCTTGACTTTGTCTGAAAGTATCCATTGATACACAGTTGTGAAAATGTACATGTATGTGACATGTCTGGTTGGATTTTGCAGCTAATGTGCTATGTGCTCCAAACAAATAGATCTCTGAACTCCCCCAAACAGTTGTTATAATATCTCCTGATCTATCCCCCAAACAGTTGTTATAATATCTCCTAATCTATCCTCTAAAGAGCCATCATTGCATCTTCTGATTTATCCCCTAAACAGTTGTCATATCTCTTTATCTATCCCCCAAACAGTTGTCATAATATCTCCTGATCTATTCCCTAAACAGCCATCATTATTTCTCTTAATCTATCTCCCAAGCAGTTGACATAATATCTTCCGATCTATCCATCAAACAGTGTCATAATAGCTCCCGATCTATTCCCCCAAACAGTTGTCATAATATCTCCCGACCTATCCCCAAAACAGTTGTCATAATATCTCCTGATCTATCCTCTAAAGAGCTATCATTATATCTTCTGATTTATCCCCCAAACAGTTCTTCATATCTCCTTATCTATCCCCCAAACAGTTGTCATAATATCTCCTGATCTATCCCCTAAACAGCCATCATTATTTCTCCTAATCTATCCCCCAAGCAGTTGTCATAATATCTCCTGATCTATCTCCCAAGCAGTGTCATAATATCTCCCGATCTATCCCCAAACAGTTGTTATAATATCTCCTGATCTATCCTCTAAAGAGCTATCATTATATCTTCCGATTTATCCCCCAAACAGTTCTTCATATCTCCTTATCTATCCCCCAAACAGTTGTCATAATATCTCCTGATCTATCCCCTAAACAGCCATCATTATTTCTCCTAATCTATCCCCCAAGCAGTTGTCATAATATCTCCTGATCTATCCCCCCAGCAGTGTCATAATATCTCCCGATCTATCCCCCAAACAGTTGTCATAATATCTCCCGATCTATCCCCAAACAGTTGTTATAATATCTCCTGATCTATCCTCTAAAGAGCTATCATTATATCTTCCGATTTATCCCCCAAACAGTTCTTCATATCTCCTTATCTATCCCCCAAACAGTTGTCATAATATCTCCTGATCTATCCCCTAAACAGCCATCATTATTTCTCCTAATCTATCCCCCAAGCAGTTGTCATAATATCTCCTGATCTATCCCCCAAGCAGTGTCATAATATCTCCCGATCTATCCCCCAAACAGTTGTCATAATATCTCCCGAACTATCCCCAAACAGTTGTCATAATATCTCCCGATTATCCCCCAAGCAGTTGTCATAATATCTCCCGATCTATCCCCCAAACAGTTGTCATAATATCTCCCGATCTATCCCCAAACAAGTTGTCATAATATCTCCCAATTATCCCTCAAGCAGTTGTCATTATATCTCCCGATTTATCCTCCAAACAGTTGTCATAATGTCTATCCCACAAACAGCTGTCAATATATCTATGTCAGAAGGACACATATAGTATCACATACTAATTGAGGAGATGACAGTCTGTTGTCGTCACTTCACAGAATAATTTTAACTCACCTGACGCAATAACTCCAGCTGAGAAACTTGCTTTCTGTAGTTCTCTAGTGATTCTTCTAAACTTTCAATTCGATCCTGTAAAGAATGAAATAAAAATCTTAAAAATATATTTTGAGCATAGCCTACGATGGGTAGCGTTGTGATGTTCTGTTGTGATAATTTGGTGTGTCCAGTGTGTGCCGCGTGGTTACACACTCGCTTCACACGCGTGATCCGGGACTGTTTCCGGGTCCGGTCAAGGATATGCACTACTGACGAGCTCAAACAAGGGCGAAACTCGAGTATAGTGCTTCCATATTGACGTGGATAGGCCTTAGGTTCATACCAGAATGCGATCGGCGTTGCCAGTAGTGGGTTGTGCTCAATATTTAAGAGAGAGAGAGAGAGAGAGAGAGAGAGAGAGAGAGAGAGAGAGAGAGAGAGAGAGAGAGAGAGAGAGAGAGAGAGGAAATAATTTTAATTTAGAATGAAAACATCTAGTTTAGTCACTTCTTATGCAGGGGAGGAATGCGGGTGGGATAGATAGACAGAGAGAGAGAGAGTGAGAGAGAGAGAGAGAGAGAGAGAGAGAAAGGGAGTGAGAGAGGGAAAGAGAGAGGGGGAAAAGAATAGAGAGGAGATAGAAATGGAGAGAGAGAAGGAAAGAGAGAGAGGCAGAGAGGGAAGAGAGAAGGGGTGAGAGGGAAAGAGAGAGGGGGAGAGAGAGGGGGGGAGAGAGAGGGGAGGAAAGAGAGAAAGAGACAGACGGAAAGGGAGAGTGAGAGAGAAAGAGAAAGAAACAGAGAGAGAAAGAGAGGGAGGGAGAAAGAGAGAGGGGGAGAGAGAGGGAAAGAGAGGGGGGAGAGATAGGGAGAGAGAGAGGGAAAGAGAGAGATGGAGAGAGGGAAAGAGATAGAGAGGGAGAGAGAGAAAGGAAAAGAGAGAAAGAGAGAGAGGGGAGAGAAATTTAGAGAGAGAGGGTAAGAGAGAGAAAGAGAAAGAGAGGGGAGATGGAAAGAAGGAATGTTACATCTATAATGAAAAGTAGATATCTTAAAAATGACCAGATCCCTCAGGACGAGCCAGTGGTCAAGCCTACAGGGCATACGGTACCAGACCCGTATTGGAGACCCAATTGACACTCCAGGGACAACGTGGTCAGTTTCACACTGGCCGGCCATCTCCACTTCCCAAGACATTTCCTGGTACCAGTTTTATTGGAGACCCAATTGACACTCCAGGAACAACGTTGTCAGTTTCACACTGGCCGGCCATCTCCACTTCCCAAGACATTTCCTGGTACCAGTTTTATTATTTGTTTTTGTGTGTGTGATCGCTCGCTTTGAACTCAAGCGTAGTCCATACACACTACTTCCAGTAGTGATGGACTTAATTTTGCGTGTGGATTAGCTTTCCCTATTAACAGTATCCCTCACCATCAGGCGAACCCACTCCGACTTCAGTAGTTAACATCCCCAAGTGAAGGACGATAGGTCAACATTTTAGTCCAACTGTCCGGTGTAGGAGTTGAACCCCTCAACCTCGGCATCAGCACACCGGATGTTTAAGAACACATTTGGCCATGCTGACCTACTGTACCAGTTCTATGCTGGATTGACCCGGAAGTCCAGATCAATTTTAAAAATATCCATCTGGATGTGAATTCAAACACATGACATCCAGTTGGACGGAGGGAATACCACAGTCCATGGGAATATCCATATTTAAAAAAAAATGTTGCATATCCCTTACAGGACGTTGCAGTCAACACCAGCAATTTTCAGCTGCTGTTGATGTACTGGGCAAGATTACGCTCAGTAGTTTGCCATTGCTTTCTGATCGACCGGCTCACATACCAGCGTAAGTTACCAGCGTGGCGTGAACCGCTGCCGATTCTCGCGCAGCTGCATTACTCATGAGAATATATGGGATTACGGAGAAAGTCGTTTAAACCCTCGGCCAGGGAGATACGGCAATCTCCATATATGTAGCCCATAAAAGGGCACTCTCCCGCTGTTTATGCTTCACCTCGACACAGCAGTGTACAAGATGAACACAATGAAATAAGATGAGATGAGACAATCATATTGGCAGGTGAGCATCGAACTACTTTTCTCTCACGGCTCTCAGCCTATGACAATGTCATACTATTTTTGTTGTTGTTGTTTTTTTTTTTTTGGGGGGGGGGGGGGGGGGGGTGTGTGTGGGGGGAGAGGGGTTGTCACGTTCGCTGGCTTTGAACTCAAGCGTAGCCCATACACATGCTACTATTTCAAGTGCACTGGACTGATATTTGCTTGTGGATTAGCTTTCTCTATTAATAGTGTCCCTCTACCATCAGGCAAACTTACTCTGACTTCAGAGGTACTTGTAATTTACATCCTCAAATCAAGGATGAGAAGTCAACATTTTAGTCCAACTGACCAGTGTAGGGGTTGAACCCGCTACCTTGGCATCAGCACACCAGATGTTTAAGTATGGGTGTTCTTATCCATTTGGCCAGGCTGACCTCCTGGGGTGTGAACACCATACTATGAACGGAAACATTACCTTGTAAGATGCTGCCTGTTCTTGCTTGCATTTTGCCAGTTCTGCAATACGTCCCTTCTGCTCCTTCACCAGCTGAAAGATCATCAAGGTAATATGGATTTCACATAAACAGTAACATATCTAATATGGATTTCACATAAACAGTAACATATAATCTCATCTCATCTTGTTCTTCTTGTACCTTGCGGCGTTGAGGTGAAGCATAAACAACGGGAGCACAGTCACATATCCCATTTAATTTTTACATAAGCATTAACATATCCTATTTAATATTTACATGTGTAATAACATATCCCATTAAATTTTTACATATGCATTAACATACTCCATTTTAGATGTTTTACATATGCATTCACATATTCCAGTTTAGGCTGGTTTTTTTTTAAAAAGATAAGTATTAAGTATTAACATATCCCATGTAGGTTTTTTTTTCACATATGCGTTAACACATCCTGAGTAATTTTGTTAAATTAATTACACCAACATATTCAATTTTACTTTCTCTTTTACAACTGCAGTAACATATCTCATTTTAGTTTTTACATATGCATTAACATATCCTATGGTAGTTTTACAATTGCACTAACATATATCTTTATTTACATATGCTGTACTGATTAGAGAAATTAGACGCAGACAGTCACACTTTTTTGGGCTTGTTATGAGAAGAAATAAACAAGAGAACATAGTGACAGTTGGCAAGAATGAGGAGAAGAGAACTAGGGAAAGGCAAAGAAGTAAATATCTGGATGGCTTGGTAACATGGCATGGTCGGGACAATGACACAGAGCTGATCATGACTGTGGTAATTGAGTGAAATGGCAAAATATGACTGTCCATGCTTACCAGCATGGAACATGATGATGATGACTTTAGTTTTACAATTGCACTAACTTATTGTTTTACTTACATATGCTTTAACATATCCAATCTTAGTTTCACAATTGCACTAACATATCCCTTTATTTACATATTCCATCTTATTTTACATGTGCACTAACATATTTCTTCATTTACATATACTTTAACATATCACATCTTAGTTTTACAATTGCACTAACATATCTTTTTATTTACATATACTTTAACACATCCCATCTTAGTTTTACAATTGCACTAACATATCCCATGTTAGTTTTACAATTGCACTAACATATCTTTTTATTTACATATGCATTAACATACCCAATCTTAGTTTCACAATTGCACTAACGTATCTTTTTATTTATGTATGCATTAACACATCCCATCTTAGTTTTACAATTGTACTAACATATCCCTTTATTTACATATGCTTTAACACATCCCATTTTAGTTTTACAACTGCACTAACATATGCCTTCAAGTGTACTTACATATAAAATAAACACAAAAACCTACATGTTCCCCCATGTTTATTTGGCATGGTTATATCCTGCTGCAGCCCTGACTTCTCTTATCTATTTTACATATACACTACCATATCCTATTTTAGTTTTTTTTAATTTACATAGGCATTACCCTATGAACGAGGGGGCTTCAAATGAAAACCTTAAATTTAAAAAAAAAATGTTTCTGGTGAATATATTCTAAAAAGTAAAGAACAAATGTAATCATTTTTTGATGTAGTCGTTCAATGCAAGTCCTCCAGTGATGATAAAGTGCTTGGATTCCTGTAGAAAAAAAATGCTCTTGGTTACATGTGTAACCACTCTGGGCTCACTACTTGGTGTACCTGACCCGGTCGTGAACAGTCTGTCACAGATGTTTCGAAAACTTCCTAATCCACTCGTACACTTGCTGGACTGACAGGCATGCATCACCAATCTGGATGTTCATTCGCAGATGAATTTCTATAGGTTTCAACCCTTCACTGATAAAAAACAGATAACAGAACATTGTTCCTCTTTGGTGTATGTCAAAAGTGGGGTGGCCATCTTTAAACTGTCCTTATGCCATTACTGTGTTTGTCTGCACTGTGATGTCATGTGCTTAACACTCTTGACATCCTTAACAACAATACTGACAGGTTACAAGACAATGGCATGGTTATTGTAATTTCTATCTCACTTTTAAAGTTTTTAGTTGAAACCCCCTTGTAGCTTTTACAAGTGCATTATCATACATAGCTGTCAGAATGAAGAATACAGACTTGGGGAGAAGAAAGCAGGGAGGCTTATGGAGAAATGGCATGAAGACTTGAGGTGAAGGAAAAAGAAAGACTGGAGAAGAAGAAAAAAGAAAGACTTGAGATGAAGAGAGAATAAAGACTTGAAAAGAAAGATACATAAAAACTTGAGAATAAGGAAAAATATAAACTTTGCTAGAAGAAAAAATAAAGACTTGAGTAGATGCAATAATATGTACTTGAACAGAAGGAAGAATACAGATTTGAGAATTAGGAATAATGCAGATTTGAAAAGAATGTAAGTGCTGAGTAGGGGAAAAAATAAAGAAGATAGGAGATAGACAATTAAAGAAAGAAAATGGTGTAAAAAAGGGTTGACGTCATAACGCCAGGTTTTATCCCATCTGGCTTGGTCTCTTTCCGCAGGGAGACCTGACGAAATCATCTCACAAGCACAAACTCTGTCGATACAGTGTCGACCCCCAGGAGTCTCTGAAGAAATTGCACTCGTGAACAGAACAATGTAGCCTGGAATCAAACCCAGAACCTCTGGAATGCAAGGTAGGTGGTCTAACATCTTCACCACACAGACTCCCACGATTGAAGAGAAAAATCAGGAAGAGAAAGAAACAACAAGGTGAAGAAAAGGTAGATGAATAACATAACATAACAAAGAGAATGTGTATGACAAGGCCACATTCTTACAGCTGTAAGTTCTGTAATCATCGACGTAGAGCTTTCATCTTTTCTCTGTGCCACCAACAATAACTGCTTGTTCTCCATATTCTCAGAACTTTCTCGCTCAAGATCTGCCTTCATCTGCAAAAATAAAGAAACATTGTGATGACATGTTAACAAATATTACACAGATAAAATGAATGAGTAGATCTGTTGTCATCAGAAGTCTGAAGTTGGATGATGGAGATGTTCTGAGGAACGACTGCTAGTTGAAGACACAACAACAGACAAAGAAAACATATTTAAGGATGTTTAAGTTGTAGTTTAAAGTATTGTAGTTGAAGACATAATGACATATGAAGACAACACATTTAAGGATGGTTGAGTAGTAGTTTAAATGATGTAGTTGAAGACACAATAACAGATGAAGACAACACATTTAAGAATGGTTGAGTTGTAGTTTAAATGATGTAGTTGAAGACACAATAACAGATGAAGACAAGATATTTAAGTGTGGTTGAGTTGTAGTTTAAGTATTGTAGTTGAAGAGACAATAACAGATGAAGACAACATATGTAAGGATTGATTTATTTGGTTTTTTTCAGGATTTAAGGTTTGCAGATTGAGCACAACCCACTACTAGCAACGCTGATCATATTCCGGTACAAACCTTGGGCCTTGTCCACGCCAGATTGGAAGCACCAGACTTGAGTTTTGCTTTCATTTGAGCTCGTCAGTAGTGCATATCCTTGACTGGACCTGGGATTGAACTCCGGATCACTGGCATGTGAGGCGGGTGTGTAACCACTAGACGATGTGGTTGGCATGATAACACCACATACCCATGGCAGAAAACTGCTTCAGAACACTTCATGCATTATTTATATGGGACAGACATGGCCAGACTAGCACCCCCCCCCTCCCCCCCACCCCAACTTCCCAGCCCTGTTTGTGCTGTACTGAACCATGACCTGGTTACACATCCTAATACGTCTCTCTGCAAGTTCCAGTACTGGTTGTGCACACCTCGCTGGTTTCGGAGCTTGGAGAGGGGAAGATGCACGTTGGAACACAGTCCCCATGGAGATGTTGAGCTGAGCTAAGAACCGACATCACTGCACTCAGGACATTCCCATACATGCTCAGTCCCCTTGTTCAACAACCATTGAAGAGTCATACTGCTAAACTTTCCCACAGCTATCTGAGTAAAAGATCTCCTGGTCTTCCCTTTCAGTTTTGAGATTCTCCCAGAACCCCTGCCAATCCCCAGCAATCTCATCCTTTCCACATACGAGTTCTCAATCTCTCCTCCACCTGGTCCCACATGTTCCCTGCCAGCCTATCAGGATGGAATAGAGAAAGAGGAATTCCTGTTTGGAGTATCCGCTTCCACTCACCTGTCTGAACCTGGCCTCCTCCACCTGCAGGGCATACCTGAACTCATCTTCCAGCTCCGAGTACTGTTTACTTAACTGCTCAACTCTGAACATAGGGGTATGGAAGACACAAGTATGAGCAATTATATTTGAAGAGCAACAATGTAACACCCATTCTTAAAGGAAAAAGAAATAATAATCATTTACTGATGGTAACATCATCATTATATCATACTATTCTGCCATTATCATTATCACCACTACCACAACCACTATCATCATTATTATTATTACCAGAATCATTACCTCCATGTCAACATTATCAATATCATTATCATCATCACAACCAGTATCATCACCACCACTACCATTATTACCATTCATTAATTCATTCAGTAGCATGTCCTTTGCAGAACCTCGCTAACATAATAACCTTCCGGAAATCCTCTCAATCATAAGCAAAATGTCCCGCGTTCGATGCACCCATCTGGAGATCATCTTTCACATCCTGCACTCATCTTCTCTATGGCCTTCCTCTTCCTCTCTTCCCAGGCATATACCCCTCCATTATTGTTCTCTCCAAACTTTCACGATGTTTCAAGTGATCAAAATATTTCAATTTTCTTTGTTTTATCGTCTTTAATAGCCAACCTTCTTCAGTATTCAATTCTTGAAGTATGGATGCATTTGTTCTTTTCTTTACCCAAGATATTCTTAGAACTCGTCTATAACATTTATGTTCAAAGGCATTTATGCACTGTTCAGCTTGTTTAGTAAGTGCCCAGGTCTCACAGGCGTATGTTGCAATCGGAAAGATGCATGCTCTTAAAAATCTGAGTTTTGTAGTGCTATCTGTCCCTCTCCACAATTTATTCAGTTGTTTTAGTCTTTAAAGGGCAATAGATATTTGTCTTTTAACTTCTTTCATTGTGTCACCATTGTTGGTAATCAGTGACCCAGTGACCATTATTACCACCAATATTATTATCACCATCACAACTGTCATCAGAATCATTATTATTACCAGAATCACCATCTCCATGTCAACATAACCAATATCATCATTATCATCATGTCTAACCATATCATCATCAACACATCATCATTACCATATCATCATTATCAACATCACAATATCAATATCTACCCATACCATCATCAACACAATCAATATCATTAATATTATCATTACCACATCATCATTATCAATGTCACAATATCATCATATCTACCCATACAATAATCAACATTATCATATCATATTATCAACATCACAATATCATATCTGCCCATACAATCAACATCATATCAACAACACAATCAATATTATCAACATTATCATTACCATATCATCATTATCAACATCACAATATTATCACCACTATCCCCATATCTTCATCATTATCGCCATACTATCATAACCAAATCATCAGAGTGTTGGGGAATAGAGACAGGACATATAAAGGACAAGGGACATAATAGAGACAGGACATGGGCAGGGATGCAGTGATGTCATTAACAGGACATCTACAGGACCACAGGGATCTGATAGACAGGACATAGGTAAGGGCGCAGAGATGTCATAGACAGGACAGCTACAGGACATTAGAGATATCATAGGCAGGAACACAGAGATGTCAGAGACAGGACATAGACAGAACAAGACCCAGTGATAAAAAGGGACACAAGTCTACGGGACTCTGTCCTGGATTGATCAGACTGCGTTACACTAAGGAACCCGACTCAACACAGGCGGACAGCCGTACGGTGTGGCTGTTGAAACAGCACGGCTGTCACGAGAGACACGGGGTCCAGTACCACGTGGCCAACCGGCCAGCGTGAGGAGTGGAGACTGGGACTCGACGCTTTAGAGGAAGGACGCATGTGTTTCTGGAGCGAGTGTATAGACTTTGCGAGAGTGCTAGCTGGCATTTGCCATGTTGAATATAGCGAGGATTTGAGTGCAGGGTTTCTGTGTGATTGCCTGAGTGCTATTGTTATTTGTTAGACAGTACTATGTATATATTGATAATATGTTGCACTAACTGCCCTATGTGCATATCTTGACAATACTCAGGTTCTCCTGAATAAATATTTACTACCACGTGCAAGACTGATCGTGTTTTGAGTGCATGTGAAGAATCTGGGAATACATGAGTCCGTGTGAGACGTTGACAGTCTTTACCATATAGCCAGTATCATCACCATCGCCAATTATCAGTCATTACAGAGCACAGAAGAGGAATTCTCAAAGAGGCAGATGAGTGAGTGAATGAGAGAAAGACAGAGTGAATGAGAGAGAGAGAGAGAGAGAGAGAGTGAGAGAGAGAGAGAGACAAAGAGAGAGAGAGAGAGAGAGAGAGAGAGAGAGAGAGAGAGAGAGAGAGAGAGAGAGTGAAAGAGAGTGTGTATGTGTGATTGTGTATGAAAACTTACTTTTCCTGCTGTTTGATGAGATCCGCCTGAAAAGATTTCTCAGCTGCCTTCAGTCTATCAGCAATCACTTTCTGCAGTTCGGGGCTGTCTAATTTGTATACATTCTTCATCTCCTCTCTGTGGAAAAAGAAGGGTTATAATGTTGTTACTGCTGCAATTCCAACACATGCTTCTGAAATTCAGGTCTATCTTAAGACCACTGTAGGCCATGGACAAAGCAATGCGCTGGGTCTCAACTCTACTCATACATGAAAATGGAGATTTTAAGATTTATTGCCACTTTCAACAAAATAAACGTAAGCAAAATGTGAAGTTGGCATTAATTAATACAGACTAAAAATCCTCATTATCATCAAGTGCCTTGTCATGTGGAATGGGTGATCATGTTCCTCCACATCTGACAATCTCCAACAGGACGTATCAATTCACGTGCTGATAATTTCCTATGCCATGATGAGGAGAGTGGTGTGGGTGACCATGCTCCTCCACATCTGACAATCTCCAACACGACATATCACTTCATGTGCTGATCCTTTCCCATGCCATGATGAAGAGAGTGGTGTGGGTGACCATGATCCTCCACATCTGACAATCTCCAACACGACATATCACTTCATGTGCTGATCCTTTCCCATGCCATGATGAAGAGAGTGGTGGAGGCACAGTGGTTAGCTCACTTACCCGCCATGACAGTGATCCAAGTTCAATACCAAGCAAAGGCAGGATTATATACAAAAGCCTTAAGGCATATAAAAGCGTTCTTTAATGTTACTTACATTACCAGTGATACTAGCACCTGGCAGTCTTGACTGATGATAGTTTGTTATATTGGACTTCAAACAAACAAAAAAGGCATAATAACCTCTCCATAGCACAAAGTCTGGACTGAATTTTACAGATCATGTGTTGGCCATGCAGCATGATCCCTCTCTCGACTTTTATTGATCTCACCAAGGCTTTTAATACAGCCAGCAGAGAAGGACTGTGGAAGATTATGGCGAAATACGGCTGTCCATGAAAGTTTGTCCAAATAGTGTAGCTATTTCATGATGGTAAAAAGGCGAGAGTCCAGGGAAATGGCATATTGTCTGAGCCCTTTCCCGTCACCAATGGAGTGAAGCAAGGATGTGTTCTGGCACCAACACTGTTCAGCCTCATGTTTTCAGCTATGCTGACAAATGCCTTTGAGAACAACGACATTGGAATAGACATCACTACCGCATGGATGGAAAGTTGTTCAATCTCAGAAGGCTGAAAGCTAAAACCAAAACTACCAGTGACACCGTCAGAGAGCTCCTGTTTGCTGACGATTGTGCTCTATATGCCAAATTAGAGGCAGACATGCAACACAATGTTTCAGCTTTCTCATTTGCCTGTGCCAACTTTGGGCTCAATATCAACTTGAAGAAGACTAGTTATGTACTAGAAAGCTCCAGGGAATAATCACACTGTGCCGAATATCAAAGTGAATGGTCATAGACTAAGTGTTGTGGACAAATTCACCTATCTTGGCAGCACTGTGTCACAAGCTGCCACAATTGATGACGAAGTGAATGCAAGAATCTCCAAGGCCAGTGCGGCCTTTGGCAGACTGTACAAGAATGTATGGGACAGAACTGGAATAAGCCTGCAAACAAAGCTAAAAGTCTACAAAGCAGTTGTATTATCCACACTTTATGCTTGTAAAACTGGGACTGTTTACCAGTAACAAGCAAGGAAATTAAACCACTTCCAGACAGTCTGCCTTAGGAAGCTATTGAAGATCAAATGGAAAGACAAGATACCAGACACTGAAGTCTTAGAAACAGCGTCCATACCCAGTATCCACATGCTATTAATGAAGAATCAGATTTGCTGAGCTGGTCACTTGACTCGCACGCGAGATCACAGACTCCCTAAACAAATTTTTTACGGTGTGCTGCACTGTGGTAAATGCTCCCAAGGCGGCCAGAGGAAATGATATAAAGACACTCTGAAGATCTCACTAAAAGCTTTGGGAATTCATCACACCTGGGAGACTACTTCCAAAGACCAAAATTCATGGTGTACATCAATACGCAAGGGTGTAGTCACTTGTGAAGCAAATAGGACCACAAGAGCTGTGAAAAAAAGACCAAAAAAAAACAACAACAAACAAACATCGCAGGAGATCCTCCTAATGGAACGTCAAGCATTATTTGCCGAAATAGGCCTTGCCAGCCATCCTAGAACTCATGGCTCCAAATTTTCAACATCACTGGATGAAATGAATGGTCATCATCATTCTTGAAGGACAACCACCATTATGCTTCAATGGGGGACAAAAGATAGACGAAGAATGGAAGGAATCTCAAAAGATAGGAAAAGAACAAAGGGCATGGCATGTCACGCTTGAGGGCCCATTCTTTCAAGTACAAGATGCAGAATCCTTTTACACACCTGGAGGTTTACTGGGTACATTGTGCTAGCCCCACATCCTGGAGGTTTACTGGGTACATGGTGCTATCCCCACATCCTGGAGGTTTACTGGGTACATGGTGCTATCCCCACATCCTGGAGGTTTACTGGGTGCATGGTGCTAGCCCCACATCCTGGAGGTTTACTGGGTACATGGTGCTAACCCCACATCCTGGAGGTTTACTGGGTACATGGTGCTATCCCCACATCCTGGAGGTTTACTGGGTGCATGGTGCTATCCCCACATCCTGGAGGTTTACTGGGTGCATGGTGCTAGCCCCACATCCTGGAGGTTTACTGGGTGCATGGTGCTAACCCCACATCCTGGAGGTTTACTGGGTGCATGGTGCTAACCCCACATCCTGGAGGTTTACTGGGTACATGGTGCTAGCCCCACATCCTGGAGGTTTACTGGGTGCATGGTGCTAGCCCCACATCCTGGAGGTTTACTGGGTACATGGTGCAAGCCCCACATCCTGGAGGTTTCTGGGTGCATGGTGCTAGCCCCACATCCTGGAGGTTTACTGGGTACATGGTGCTAGCCCCACATCCTGGAGGTTTACTGGGTACATGGTGCTATCCCCACATCCTGGAGGTTTCTGGGTGCATGGTGCTAGCCCCACATCCTGGAGGTTTACTGGGTGCATGGTGCTAGCCCCACATCCTGGAGGTTTACTGGGTGCATGGTGCTAGCCCCACATCCTGGAGGTTTACTGGGTGCATGGTGCTATCCCCACATCCTGGAGGTTTACTGGGTGCATGATGCTAGCCCCACATCCTGGAGGTTTACTGGGTGCATGGTGCTAGCCCCACATCCTGGAGGTTTACTGGGTGCATGGTGCTATCCCCACATCCTGGAGGTTTACTGGGTGCATGGTGCTAGCCCCACATCCTGGAGGTTTACTGGGTGCATGGTGCTAGCCCCACATCCTGGAGGTTTACTGGGTACATGGTGCTATCCCCACATCCTGGAGGTTTACTGTACATGGTGCTAGCCCCACATCCTGGAGGTTTACTGGGTACATGGTGCTATCCCCACATCCTGGAGGTTTACTGGGTACATGGTGCTATCCCCACATCCTGGAGGTTTACTGGGTGCATGGTGCTATCCCCACATCCTGGAGGTTTACTGGGTGCATGGTGCTATCCCCACATCCTGGAGGTTTACTGGGTGCATGGTGCTAGCCCCACATCCTGGAGGTTTACTGGGTGCATGGTGCTAGCCCCACATCCTGGAGGTTTACTGGGTACATGGTGCTAGCCCCACATCCTGGAGGTTTACTGGGTACATGGTGCTATCCCCACATCCTGGAGGTTTACTGGGTACATGGTGCTATCCCCACATCCTGGAGGTTTACTGGGTGCATGGTGCTAGCCCCACATCCTGGAGGTTTACTGGGTACATGGTGCTAGCCCCACATCCTGGAGGTTTACTGGGTACATGGTGCTAGCCCCACATCCTGGAGGTTTACTGGGTGCATGGAGCTAGCCCCACATCCTGGAGGTTTACTGGGTGCATGGTGCTATCCCCACATCCTGGAGGTTTACTGGATACATGGTGCTATCCCCACATCCTGGAGGTTTACTGGGTGCATGGTGCTATCCCCACATCCTGGAGGTTTACTGGGTGCATGGTGCTATCCCCACATCCTGGAGGTTTACTGGGTACATGGTGCTATCCCCACATCCTGGAGGTTTACTGGGTGCATGGTGCTATCCCCACATCCTGGAGGTTTACATGGTGCTATCCCCACATCCTGGAGGTTTACATGGTGCTAGCCCCACATCCTGGAGGTTTACTGGATACATGGTGCTAGCCCCACATCCTGGAGGTTTACTGGGTGCATGGTGCTATCCCCACATCCTGGAGGTTTACTGGGTGCATGGTGCTAGCCCCACATCCTGGAGGTTTACTGGGTGCATGGTGCTAGCCCCACATCCTGGAGGTTTACTGGGTGCATGGTGCTATCCCCACATCCTGGAGGTTTACTGGGTGCATGGTGCTAGCCCCACATCCTGGAGGTTTACTGGGTGCATGGTGCTAGCCCCACATCCTGGAGGTTTACTGGGTGCATGGTGCTAGCCCCACATCCTGGAGGTTTACTGGGTGCATGGTGCTATCCCCACATCCTGGAGGTTTACTGGGTGCATGGTGCTAGCCCCACATCCTGGAGGTTTACTGGGTACATGGTGCTAGCCCCACATCCTGGAGGTTTACTGGGTGCATGGTGCTAGCCCCACATCCTGGAGGTTTACTGGGTGCATGGTGCTAGCCCCACATCCTGGAGGTTTACTGGGTGCATGGTGCTATCCCCACATCCTGGAGGTTTACTGGGTGCATGGTGCTAGCCCCACATCCTGGAGATTTACTGGGTGCATGGTGCTAGCCCCACATCCTGGAGGTTTACTGGGTGCATGGTGCTAACCCCACATCCTGGAGGTTTACTGGGTGCATGGTGCTATCCCCACATCCTGGAGGTTTACTGGGTGCATGGTGCTATCCCCACATCCTGGAGGTTTACTGGGTGCATGGTGCTATCCCCACATCCTGGAGGTGTACTGGGTGCATGGTGCTAGCCCCACATCCTGGAGGTTTACTGGGTGCATGGTGCTAGCCCCACATCCTGGAGGTTTACTGGGTGCATGGTGCTAGCCCCAGATCCTGGAGGTTTACTGGGTACATGGTGCTAGCCCCACATCCTGGAGGTTTACTGGGTACATGGTGCTATCCCCAAATCCTGGAGGTTTACTGGGTGCATGGTGCTAGCCCCACATCCTGGAGGTTTACTGGGTGCATGGTGCTAGCCCCACATCCTGGAGGTTTACTGGGTGTATGGTGCTATCCCCACATCCTGGAGGTTTACTGGGTGCATGGTGCTAGCCCCACATCCTGGAGGTTTACTGGGTGCATGGTGCTAGCCCCACATCCTGGAGGTTTACTGGGTACATGGTGCTATCCCCACATCCTGGAGGTTTACTGGGTGCATGGTGCTATCCCCACATCCTGGAGGTTTACTGGGTACATGGTGCTATCCCCACATCCTGGAGGTTTACTGGGTGCATGGTGCTAGCCCCACATCCTGGAGGTTTACTGGGTGCATGGTGCTATCCCCACATCCTGGAGGTTTACTGGGTACAAGGTGCTATCCCCACATCCTGGAGATTTACTGGGTGCATGGTGCTATCCCCACATCCTGGAGGTTTACTGGGTGCATGGTGCTAGCCCGACATCCTGGAGGTTTACTGGGTACATGGTGCTATCCCCACATCCTGGAGGTTTACTGGGTACATGGTGCTATCCCCACATCCTGGAGGTTTACTGGGTGCATGGTGCTAGCCCCACATCCTGGAGGTTTACTGGGTACATGGTGCTAGCCCCACATCCTGGAGGTTTACTGGGTGCATGGTGCTAGCCCCACATCCTGGAGGTTTACTGGCTGCATGGTGCTAGCCCCACATCCTGGAGGTTTACATGGTGCTAGCCTCACATCCTGGAGGTTTACTGGGTACATGGTGCTAGCCCCACATCCTGGAGGTTTACTGGGTACATGGTGCTAGCCCCACATCCTGGAGGTTTACTGGGTACATGGTGCTAGCCTCACATCCTGGAGGTTTACTGGGTCCATGGTGCTATCCCCACATCCTGGAGGTTTACTGGGTACATGGTGCTATCCCCACATCCTGGAGGTTTACTGTACATGGTGCTATCCCCACATCCTGGAGGTTTACTGGGTACATGGTGCTAGCCCCACATCCTGGAGGTTTACTGGGTACATGGTGCTATCCCCACATCCTGGAGGTTTACTGGGTACATGGTGCTAGCCCCACATCCTGGAGGTTTACTGGGTGCATGGTGCTAGCCCCACATCCTGGAGGTTTACATGGTGCTAGCCTCACATCCTGGAGGTTTACTGGGTACATGGTGCTAGCCCCACATCCTGGAGGTTTACTGGGTGCATGGTGCTAGCCCCACATCCTGGAGGTTTACATGGTGCTAGCCTCACATCCTGGAGGTTTACTGTGTACATGGTGCTAGCCCCACATCCTGGAGGTTTACATGGTGCTAGCCCCACATCCTGGAGGTTTACTGGGTGCATGGTGCTAGCCCCACATCCTGGAGGTTTACTGGGTACATGGTGCTAGCCCCACATCCTGGAGGTTTACTGGGTACATGGTGCTAGCCCCACATCCTGGAGGTTTACTGGGTACATGGTGCTAGCCCCACATCCTGGAGGTTTACTGGGTACATGGTGCTAGCCCCACATCCTGGAGGTTTACTGGGTACATGGTGCTAGCCCCACATCCTGGAGGTTTACTGGGTGCATGGTGCTAGCCCCACATCCTGGAGGTTTACTGGGTACATGGTGCTAGCCCCACATCCTGGAGGTTTACTGGGTACATGGTGCTAGCCCCACATCCTGGAGGTTTACTGGGTACATGGTGCTAGCCCCACATCCTGGAGGTTTACTGTATACATGGTGCTAGCCCCACATCCTGGAGGTTTACTGGGTACATGGTGCTAGCCCCACATCCTGGAGGTTTACTGGGTACATGGTGCTAGCCCCACATCCTGGAGGTTTACTGGGTACATGGTGCTAGCCCCACATCCGGGAGGTTTACTGTATACATGGTGCTAACCCCACATCCTGGAGGTTTACTGTATACATGGTGCTAACCCCACATCCTGGAGGTTTACTGTATACATGGTGCTAACCCCACATCCTGGAGGTTTACTGTATACATGGTGCTAACCCCACATCCTGGAGGTTTACTGTATACATGGTGCTAACCCCACATCCTGGAGGTTTACTGGGTACATGGTGCTAACCCCACATCCTGGAGGTTTACTGGGTACATGGTGCTAACCCCACATCCTGGAGGTTTACTGGGTACATGGTGCTAGCCCCACATCCTGGAGGTTTACTGGGTACATGGTGCTATCCCCACATCCTGGAGGTTTACTGGGTACATGGTGCTATCCCCACATCCTGGAGGTTTACTGGGTACATGGTGCTAGCCTCACATCCTGGAGGTTTACTGGGTGCATGGTGCTATCCCCACATCCTGGAGGTTTACTGGGTACATGGTGCTAGCCTCACATCCTGGAGGTTTACTGGGTACATGGTGCTAGCTCCACATCCTGGAGGTTTACTGGGTACATGGTGCTAGCTCCACATCCTGGAGGTTTACTGGGTACATGGTGCTAACCCCACATCCTGGAGGTTTACATGGTGCTAGCCCCACATCCTGGAGGTTTACTGGGTACATGGTGCTAGCTCCACATCCTGGAGGTTTACTGGGTACATGGTGCTAACTCCACATCCTGGAGGTTTACATGGTACATGGTGCTAGCCCCACATCCTGGAGGTTTACATGGTACATGGTGCTAGCCCCACATCCTGGAGTGGAAGGTAACGGACAGATGAAGCTACCAACCTCTGCTGGTGCTCCCTGGAAGCTAGAGTTTCCTGCATCTGCTGCAGCTTCAGCTTCATGGCATCCAAGGAGTGTCTCAGAAGCTCCACCTCTCTGTTCAGTGCTGACGCCCGCTGCTGGGACTCCTGCAGCTTCTTGTTCTGTGGATACAGGGGAGAAATGATATCAATCAGATTGTGTAAGTTCCCGCTACCAAGTTTAAAAAAAAATTTTGTTTACTCGCTTTGAATTCAAGAATAGTCCATATACAAGCTACTACTTCTTGTGTACTGGACTGATTTTCTGCGCGTGGCTTACCTTTCCCTATTACCACTGTCTCTCTCCATCAGGCGAACCCAATCTGACTTCTGAGGTACTTGTAATTTACATCACCAAGTATAGGACTAGAAGTAAACATTTTCGTCCATCTGACCATAGTAGGGGTCATGCTACCGCAGCAATAGCACATCGGAAGTGTAAGAACGAGTGCTATTATTGATTCGACCATACAGGAGTAAGATAATCAGACAAAAATAAAGAGAATATATGGGAGTAAGATAATCAGACACAAATATAGCGGATGAATATATGTAAGTAAGACACAAATAAAGAGGGTATACAGGAGTAAGCTAGCCAGGCAAAAATAAAGAGTGATATACTGGACTAAGATAGTCAGACAAGAATAAAGAGCATGGATATACATGAGTAAGACAGACAAGAATAAAGAGGATGAATATACTGGAGTAAGAGACAAATAAAGAGGATACACAGGAATAAAATAGTATCTTGTCTTGTGGCACTCTATCTAGTGTTTCTTCATGTCTTAGAGCAGTGGTTCTCAACCTTTTTTGGCTCATGCCCCCCCCCCCCCCCTTTACCATATGTTCAGAACGTCATTCCCCCTTTCGAATTTCCTCCCTGTAAACCCCCCCCCCCCCCCCCCCCCACACACACACACCCTTGCACTGTGTACATAAAAATGGAAGCTAAATTTATTAACACATACTAGAACAAGTCTAGACATCTACATAAAACACGACTTACATTATACAACAAATTTAATTAGGGCAAGAAGTACAGAACAGTAAAATTTAGAGGGAAAAACAATATCAAGTAACTGGTTCTTGTATTAATGCGATCTTGAAACAATCTTAATTCCCCCCCCCCCCCCACCCCACCCTTAAATTCCACCTTGGGGGGGGGGAAATTCCCCACTGGTTGAGAACCAGTGTCTTAGAGTGACCGAGCCATGAAAACCTACACCTTTTTGTTCCTTTAAGAAGTTTTCTTTGTTCCTGTTATATTATCCTGAGCTTGGTCATCAGTTGATCTTTCAACCCAGTTGGTGCTTGTCGTGTTCCGGTAACAGCACAGTTCAACTGTCTTGACACACAGATGGACTAGGGGAAGTACAAGGAATATCTTCATGGCAGAAATGCCTGGTGAAACTGAATCCATGGAACGAAACATGACTGTTCATTATGATAGTTAGATACAAAACAAGAGGTTATACTATATAATGGATGTGAAACATGGACAGTGAGCAGACAAGCAGAAAAACATCTAATGGCAGTGGAAATGTGGTTTCTGAGGAACATGCAAAGAATACCATGGGCAGACAGAAAAAGCAATAACCAAGTCCTACAAGAAGGAAATGAAAACCGTAAACTGATTAGAGAAATTAGTCGTAGAAAGTCACAATGTTGTTGGACATGTTATACGAAGAAATAAATTAGAGAACTTGGTGACAACTGGCAAGATTGAGGGGAAAAGAACAAAGGGAAGGCAGGGCAGTAAATATCTGGATGACTTAGCCACATGGCATGATCGAGACAAAAACACAGAGCTGATCCACGACTTTGGTGATCGTTTCACATGGCGAAACATGACCGCCCACGCTTATCGGCAAGGCATGCGATGATGATGACACTGTCTACTGGGCCACTGACATAAGATAGATAGAGTTCTGTGACAGAGATTAAGAGCAGAATAGGAGAAGTAAAAGCAGCATTTCAGAAGATGACAAGTATCTAGTATCATGAATCAATTTAACCGAATGCCAATAAGAGAAATTGGGGGGGGGGGGGGGGGGGGGTTGCATATCCTTTTTTACAGGACATTGCTGTCAAGACCTGCATTTTACTGCTGTTGTTGATGTCTTGGCAAGTTTACGCTCAGTAGTTTGCCATTGCATTCTGAACGACCGGCTTCCATACCAACTCATTAAAACCAACCGCAATGCGGTCTGCTGCCAAATCAGTTACAACTGTGTTTCGAATGTGGGTAAGCAGGCGTCCGTAAGCCCTTCGCCACGGAGACTGGCAATAAGAGAGTACTTAAACATTAATTAAACCTATTCTACTATGTAGCAGTAAATCATGGAATGTGAACGAACAAATTAGGAAGAGCATGTAGGAAATGGAGATGTGGTTTTTGAGATGAATGTTGCGATACCTTGGACTACCAAAGTAACTAACAATGATTGCCTGGAAAAGGCTAATCAACGTGGAACATTATATACAATTATAAGAATAAGACAAACACTGTTCTTTGGTCATGTAGTCAGAAGACAAACATTGAGAAATGTCCTGTCAACTGGGAAGATCAGCGGTAGAAGAGGCAGGGTGTAGACCGAGACAAATGACATGGGCAGCCCAAAATGATGACATGGGCAGCCCAAAATGATGACATGGACAGCCCAAAATGATGACATGGACAGCCCAATACAATGACATGGACAGCCCTAAACAATGACATGGACAGCCCAAAACAATGACATGGAAAAAAAAAACATAAATAGAATGTACCCAGAACAGAAGGTCGGACTTGTGTGGAGACACACAAACACACCATTCAATGACGCTGAACGTACAAATGGGAGGTCAAGTTTTTCATGACTATCCAAGAAGGTTGTGAAATCTGACCCCACTGCTCGAGGGACCAGGGGCACGTGGGAAATCACCAATAAGCCACGGTTTTTGTCACATTTCCCAGTTCTACGCTAGGGGCAAATTCTGGAACCTCTGAGCCAGGAACGGATACCCCAAACCTCCTGTACAAGTTGTCGCCTCTCGCTGTCGGTGAGGTATGTAACCTTCAAGAGATACCAATCCATTGGGGTCGTGATTGGGACCCAAAATACTCAACCACAACTAGTCATCCGTACAACAGAATCAGAAACAGATACAAGATTACAAACGGTTTAACTGAGTAAATGCCATGGGATGATAAATCGTCTTAAGTGGCTTCTTGTATCTGCCATGGGCTTAGATTTTTGTTTGTTTGCATATCCTTTACAGGACATCGCTGTCAACATCTGATTGTTGATTTCTTGGCAAGATTACGCCCAGTAGTTTGCCATTGCTTTCTGAGCGGCGGCTCAATACCCCGTAAGTTACCAACGCGGCGAGAACCGCTACTGATTCTCGTGCAGGCTACGTTACTCACAAGAATATACAGGATTACGGAGAAAGTCGCTAACCCTTAGGCCAGGGATACCGGCATGGGCTTAGATACAGATATATAATACAACATGTCTGCTACAATATTAACAACTTTTAAGGCATAACTGTGACACGCCTCTACTTTCCAATTTCCACCATCCATTTTTGTTTGGTCCAAACCTACTTCTTGTTTAGCACTGAATCTGTTAAAAGACAAGAGGATTTATTTCATTGCACCTGGTTTTATCCCGTATGGCTCGGTCTTTTTTCGGATTGCCAAAAGCGTCACACAAAACACAAACTCCATAGTTCCAGTGATAACCCCCAGAGATCTCAGAGAAAACTACACTCATGAACAGAACTATGTATTTCAGACTCGAACCTACAACCTTCAGAGCGTGTGGCAGGCAGCGTAACCACTTTGCCACAGAGACAACAAGCAGATAAAGGAAAGATACACTGCTCTGGTAAACACGGAAACAGACAACCTACACTTGTATCATGGGATTTCCTTGCTGGGGTAGGGGGAGGCAAAGAGAGATCATTAACCTTTCACTAGCCATGTCAGGTTTTGACAGAGGACAAAGGGCATATATATCTCGCAGCAGTGCTGTGTCTATGTGTTATTTTATTCCTTTATGTTTGTATATGCACCAAATAACAAGCTGTAGTGATTAAGAAATACAACACTTTTGTGATGAAGTAGAAATGGTGATACCTTAAATTAGATCACAAGATATAAAAATAAAACTAGGAGATTTTAAAGCAAAAGTAGGAAAAGGAAAATTGAGGATGCAGTGGGAATTATGGTTTAGGTACAAGAAATGGACAAGGAGAGAAACTAATAGAAAGGGTGAATGTCAATCATATGATACATTTTTTTTTTGCATATCCCTTACAGGACGTTGCAGTCAACATCAGCATTTTCAGCTGCTGTTGATGTACTAGACAAGATTACGCTCAGTAGTTTGCCATTGCTTTCTGAGCAACCGGCTCAATACCCTGTAAGTTACTAACGTGGTGAGAATCGCTACTGATTCTCGCGCAGGTTACGTTACTCACGAGAATATACAGGATTATGGAGAAAGACGTTAACCCCTAGGCCAGGGAGACTGGCCAAATGATCATTGGAAACATCATAAAAGATGACTTTACACATGGAAAAGCTCTGATAAGAAAATACTCAACCAAACAGACTACATACTTATTAATAAAAGATTTAGAAATGTGTTGATGTTAAGAGTATGCCCGGTGTTGACTGTAATAGTGATCATTACCACTATTTGGGCAAATAAAAGTACGACTGAAGAGAGGAAAAAGTGTGGTTAAGAATATGAGACTTAATAAAGATGTTCTGAAAGAAGATAAAGAAATTCAAGAATTATACAGAGTGACTGTGAAAAATAAATACAATGCAATAGCTAAAATATAGAGTTTAAATGAACAATGGGAAATGTTAAGGGATCCATTCATCAAACAAGCAAAGAAATATTACCAGAGAGAAGCCAGACAGCTAAGAAATAATGGATGACCGAAGAAATCTTAAAATTGATGGACAAAAGAAAACAAAATAAAAATGATAAACACGAGTATGATAAAGAAATTAGATAGATGTGCGAAGGGAAAAGAACGTTGGTTAAACAACAAGTGTAAAAACATAGAATTACATTCTATTAAAGACAGACAAAATATGCACAGACACATCAGTGAGCTCACAGGAAGAAAAATAAGAGTAAACACAGGATGTCTGAAATCAAAAACAGGAAAGATATTATTGGATGAAGGTGCTATAATGAAGAAGTGGAATTAATATATACAAGAATATATGATGAAGAAAGGGAAGAATTAACAGAAGAAAGTAACTTAGAAGGTCCTCCTGGTCTAAAAGAAGAAGTCGCTAATGCTGTCAAACACATGAAGAAAGGAAAAACAGCCAGGCTAGATGAAATCACAATTGAAGAAGTACTGGGAGAATTTGGAGTAGAACTATTAACCAAAATGTTGAATGATATTTACAACAGTGGACATTTACCTAACATTATGCTAAAATCTGTATATATAAATATAGCTATACCAAAGACTAAGAGCAATTGAATGTAAATATTTTCATACAATTAACCTCATAAACTATGTCACAAAGCTTCTACTAAGAATTATAATGAAAAGAACAAGAAAGAAAATGAAAATGGAAATTAGTGAAGACCAGTATGAGTTTGTGGCAGGAAAGGGTACAAACAATGCAATGTATATATTAAGAACACTAACAGAAAGATCAACAGAGACACATACTTGTGCTTCATAAATTATACTATGGTGCTTGATAAAGTAAAATGTGATGAACTGATTAAAATGTTAGAAGATATCAACAATGATGGGTAAGATCTCAAAATAACAAAGAATTTTTACTGGAATCAGGTAGCAGCAACTAAAGTGGGAAATAAAGAGGGCAATTATGAACAAATAAAGCTACAAATACGACATGGATGTGTTTTGTCACCGGATCTCTTCTCCATCAATAGCAAAGTAATAATGAGAGAGAGCAAAGAGAAGCCATGGATACTAATAGAAGGTTATAATATAAACAATCTATGCTATGCAGATGGCACAGTATTGATGATGGAAAAAGCAACAGACCTACAACAATAGTTGGACATTGCAGTAATGGGGAGTGCAAAGAAAGAACTCTCCTTGAATATCAAGAACAGTTGATATCAAAGAAAAAAGTAACACCAAAGTTTGAAATTGAAATAGAAGGGAACATTCTTAACCAAGTTGATAATTTTAAATACCTGTGGGAATTTATAACATCAGACAGAAGATACACAACAGATAATAAGAACAGAAAAAGCAAGCAAAAGCTGCATTTCAGAAAATAAAGAATATCTTATGCAATAAGTCACTATCATTAAATGTAAGAGAGTGCTGAAGTGCTGTATAATACCATTTTTGCTGTATGGTAGTGAATCTTGGAATGTAAATGAACAAATTAGGAAGAACTTGGAAGCAACAGAGATGTGGTTCCTGAGACAAATGTTGCAAATTCCTTGGAGTGCCCGAGTAACTAATGATGATTGCCTGAAAGAAGCTTATGAACCTAGAACATTATATTCAACAATAAGAAAGAGACAAGCAGTTTTCTATGGTCATGTGATGAGAAGAGAGGCATTGGAGAACATCCTGACAACTGGAAAGATCGAGGGGAGGAGAGGCAGACCAAGAGAAATGATGCTTGAGGGATTGAGATGGTGGCATGAAGGCATATCGTCAGCAGAGCTGATCCAGAACACCAACAACTGTGGAGAGTCATGAATGCCTGAGCAAACTGGCAAGGCACTGTTGACAATGATGACAATTTTTATTGTAAAGTAAGGAACATCTATTCAACCCTGCCCACCATCCCCTGGTGTTATTGATTAATTTATTTTAAATGGGTAGCTTAAGTTTTTTTAAATATTATAACCTCTTATTAGTATTCCAAGTTTCTCTTTGATCTCTCCCGTAATTACTTCACTATAGTGAGAGAAGAGATTGGGTGACAAAGCACATCACTGTTGGACTCCTAGCTTTATAATTATCCTGTATAAATGGAGACGGATTGTGCACAACATACAAGACATTCGGAGCAGGGTTACGTGAGACATCCAGGGTGACAGATAGAGAAAGGCAGTAAGAAAGATGACAGGCAGGCAGACAAGCAGGCAGACAGATAGACACACAGACAGATAGACACATAGACATGCAGATAGATACATAGACAGGCAGACAGACAGATAGACACACAGACAGCAGGCAGACAGACATACACACAGAATGAATGAACGAACAAACAAACAAACTTTATTTTCAAAGGGTAACAAATTGGGCACGCAGGCTCGTCTTACATTGGGCCCTTCCAATCACTCGTCTTTCGTTCATCAATAATGCATAATACATTTAAATAGGAAAAAAACATTGTCAAAAGAATGTTGTAAACATAAACAATGCATATTACCATGTTATGAGACACATCCCCCACCCACCCACTCATTCCCCACACACACATCCCCCACCCAACCACACACACACAACCAGGCACACATACATGTCCCAACCCATCCCCCAATCCCACACACACATCCACCTATACACAGTTCCCCACCCACACACACACCTGCCACTCTCCACACATCCCTACACACACACCCCCCACCCACCCACCCACACACTCCCAGGCACACATACATGCATACACCCACCCACACATTCCCCCATCTACACACATCTCCCAACCTACCCACACACATCCTCCACCCACCCACATATTCTCCACCACCCACACACCCCCAACCAAACACACATCCCGTAACCACATCCCTCACCCACACATATCCTTGCCAACGCACACATCCCACATCTACCCACACACAAAACCTGCAACCACCCACATTTCCCCCACTTACACACATCCTCACCCACACAATCTCCTCAAACCCACCCATCCACACATCCCAAATCCACACACACACCCCCCACCCTACACACACTCTCTCACCCACACATCCTCCACCCACCCACCCCCAGTCACTCATCCTCAAATCACACATCCCACTACCCACATCTTCCCACCCATACACACATCCCCACCCAAAACACATCCCCCATCCACACACACATACCTCCCACTTACACACACCCCATCACCCACATATACCCCCACATACATACCCCCACCCACACACATTTTCCCACCCACACACATCCCTCACCCATACAATCATCCCACACACACATACTCATCCTTCAACAATTCACACCCACACATCCCCCACCCACACATCAACACATACATCTCCCATCTACCCACCCACACTCACACACACCAACCACCCAGCCAAACACACATCCCCCACCCTTACATACATCCTTTATCCACCTGCACATCCCACACCCAATCACACCTCCCCCACCCACCCCTCACCCACACATATACACATCCCCAACCCAGACACACATCCCTCAAACACACACACACATAGCTCCCACTCCCACCTACAAACACCCTCACCACCCATACATACATCCTCTACCCACCCACACACACCTCCATCCACACAGACATATCCCCCACCCACACTCACATCCCCCCACACCCATCACTCAACCAACACACATTCCCCCCCCCCCCCCCCCCCCACATACACATTCCACATCAATACAACACCCACCCACCAAAACCCACACACTTCCAACCATCCATCCAAATATCCTCACCCACACACATCCCTCACCCACACATTCCTTCACCCAAGCACACATCCCCCATCCATCCACACACATCCCCCACTCACAACTCCTCCACACATACACACGCATCGCCACCCCCCCCCCCCCACCACACACACATCCCCACATACACACCCACACACTTTGTCAATCTAGACACTTACATGATGCCTCACATAATCACTGAAACTAGTATGAACAAACTCCCACACTTTACACATACATACACTGACGATTTTCATGAATATTATCGTAAAAAAGTTTTTAAATGGAGAAACATTGTATATTTACATTGTGTAACGTAAAAATTAGTGATGCAATTCAACTCTCTCTCTTTTTTCACACAC